>VXBP01000566.1:21086-53889 GCA_013400115.1 Rhinopomastus cyanomelas
CAGGCTGACAGGCCTGTAGTTCCCAGGATCCTCCAGCCGACCCTTCCTGTGGATGGGGATCACGCTGGCCAGTTTCCAGTCACCTGGGACCTCTCCGGTGAGCCAGGACTGGTGGAAAATGATGGAGAGCGGCTCGGCCAGTTCATCTGCCAGCTCTCTCAGCACTCTAGGATGGATCCCATCTGGTCCCATGGACTTGTGGGTGTCCAAGTGGCTCAGCAGGTCATGGACTAGTTCCTTGTGGATTTCCAAGGCTGCACACCGCTCCCCAAACCCCATCCCCCCAGTTCAAGAGGCCACTTGCCCTGAACTCCTCCCTCCTCACTGTTAAAAATTGAGGCAAAGAAGGTATTCAGGACCTCAGCCTTTTCCTCATCGTTAGTTATAGTGTTCCCCTCCTGGTCCTGTAAGGAGTGGAGGCTCTTTTTACCAAGAGTAAAGTGAAGCATTCAAAATCCTCAGCAGCTCAGTGGCCATTTTCTGGTGATTCACTTACCATTTTACATACTGAACATCTTTTGTCTGCTCCTTTTCCCCCACAAGTTGTACAGAATTCAGCATCCACAAATCCTACTTGGCCAGTGATAGCTTGTGTAAGTACAGAAAAAGCTGTAGGATCAGAACCCTGAAAGGTAAGAGACAAGATGGTAGTAAAATTGAAACTCAACACTATCATGAAGAGGGACATGCCCAGAGAAAACCAGAACAAGCAATGCAAGCTTCTCACCAGCAAGAATGTGGAACTGATCATAAAACTACAACTAACATGCACAGCTTCACAATTAGGTCCTTCTGTACACAAAGCTGACTTGGTCCTTAGCTTCTACTGAAGGGAGGATCAAAATTGTACTTTTTCACTCTGCAAATGATTAACTATACTGTCAGTGAACTCGGTGCTCTTCACACATTGTCACCCACTTGATCACACAGCAGCAGATTTCACAGAATCACAGAACTTTAGGGTTTGGAAGGGACCTCGAAAGATCATCCAGTCCAATCCCCCTGATGCAGCAGGATCACCTAGACCAAGTTGCATAGGAACACGTCCAGGCAGGTTTAAAACATCTCCAGAGAAGGAGACTCTACAACCTCCATGGGCAGCCTCTCTGGGAGGAGAAGTTCCTTCTCCTATTGATGTGGAACCTCCTCTGTTCCAGCTCACACCCACTGCCCCTCATCCTATCACTAGATGACACTGAGCAGAGCCTGGCTCCATCCTCCTGATGTCTGCAGGTTAGTCTCTGTACTAGACACAGGAAGTTATTTCACTTGTCAGCGACCCACTGTTGTGCTCAGAGCACTCTGATCACACAAACCAAATGGTTAGGACCCGAGATCTTCTAAACAATGTTGTGCATATTGTTACTTAGGTACTGTTTGCAGTACTCTCCCCAGGCAATACAAGCAGTAAGATTTAGTAGATTTAACCAGTAACCATAAATTAAGCCTATTCAAAGGCCTCCAGCCAAATCAACATTTCTGGCATCTCCTCCTTTCCAGTTCTGAGCAGCAGACAGGAATCCAAAGTAACAAACTGTGTTTCTTTACTGGCAGAAAGCACCACAAGCTCTTCTGAGCAAAAAAGGGACAGGAAGGAAAATGTTTACTCTAAAGGTCCTAATGCATCATGATGGCTTGTGTTTTCATACCGTGTTTATTTTTCTGCCTTAGACAAACCGTGGGGGCTGCATTAAGCCTGGGGACATTTTAGTGGACTTGGAGCCACTTAGGATGGAGCTATTTTTAGTCCACTCAGCGTAATCCCAACACAGCACAAAACTGTTCCACTTCCCCAGTGTCAGTTGTAACTGCACTCTCAGAGAACAGAAACAACTCTTAAAGACAGGACAGTAACTCCTGTTTGTGATTTATTATGAAGTCATCCACAGGAGCATAGTAAGGGGGCATCAGCGAAGGCAAACAAGGAAAGCTAAGGCTTGATGTTTTTTTGACTTGTCATTTTCACTTCCTAACCAAGACACTCATTTTGCTCTACACTGCATCATCTTGCCTCTCCCTATGGTAACAGAAGCTTCACAGCATGGTTTTTTTCTTGTTTTACCACCATGTATTACCAACACCCAACACTAAAAGTAACAAACACATTAAATCTAGGAAACTACTGGATATTAAATTCAATTTAGACATTGTGAAAAAAGACTACAAAATTAGTTTCATCTGTGTGTGAACAATCTGGGTGGGTGAACTGCGGAGAAAAAGTGAACAGACACCCCCAAGTAGAAAAAGAAAGCTCTGACAGAGAAGCAAAAGTGTTTCAAATCGGCTTCAAAAGCTGTGGCAGTTAAGCATTCGTGGTGGGCACAGGTAGAAACTACTACTCAGGGTATTTTAGAGAGGTCTCTGGTAACACGTAACACAAATTTCTGCTGCGCCAGAGATTTCAGGAGCATCAGAAACCTCTGCTTAGCACAACACGTTGCAGAAGCTGAGAAACACCTTACACTGAAAACCTGTTAACCTAAAATGACTCTGCAAGTTGCTTACTAAGTGTTTTCTGGACAGGAAACACTTACTATTTCAACAGGAGCAATACTTCTGACGAGCTGCTGGAGCAAGGTAGCTTCACAGTAAGGGAACTTCCGGATACTTTCTCGGATGAGCTTCTCTTGATAGACAGGGAAACCATCTTTCTCTCTCCCTTTCAAGAGACTACATTTATAAAAACCAAAGTCAAATAAGAAATCAAACAGTGAATGTTGAAGAGCACACACACAGCATGCTGTACTGTCCTTCTGGCTCTGTCCTCTTTCAATTTATAGAGGAAAGTTGTAATTCAGATACTTCTGTCAACTTCATACATAAACTACAGGGAGGTTAAAATCAGATTGAAGTAGCAAAACGCACTGNCACTTCCCCAGTGTCAGTTGTAACTGCACTCTCAGAGAACAGAAACAACTCTTAAAGACAGGACAGTAACTCCTGTTTATGATTTATTATGAAGTCATTCACAGGAGCATAGTAAGGGGGTATCAGCAAAGGCAAACAAGGAAAGCTAAGGCTTGATGTTTTTTTGACTTGTCATTTTCACTTCCTAACCAAGACACTCATTTTGCTCTACAATGCATCATCTTGCCTCTCCCTATGGTAACAGACACAGCATGGTTTTTTTCTTGTTTTACCATCATGTATTACCAACACCCAACACTAAAAGTAACAAACACATTAAATCTAGGAAACTACTGGATATTAAATTCAATTTAGACATTGTGAAAAAAGACTACAAAATTAGTTTCATCTGTGTGTGAACAATCTGGGTGGGTGAACTGCGGAGAAAAAGTGAACAGACACCCCCAAGTAGAAAAAGAAAGCTCTGACAGAGAAGCAAAAGTGTTTCAAATCGGCTTCAAAAGCTGTGGCAGTTAAGCATTCGTGGTGGGCACAGGTAGAAACTACTACTCAGGGTTAGAGAGGTCTCTGGTAACACGTAACACAAATTTCTGCTGCGCCAGAGATTTCAGGAGCATCAGAAACCTCTGCTTAGCACAACACGTTGCAGAAGCTGAGAAACACCTTACACTGAAAACCTGTTAACCTAAAATGACTCTGCAAGTTGCTTACTAAGTGTTTTCTGGACAGGAAACACTTACTATTTCAACAGGAGCAATACTTCTGACGAGCTGCTGGAGCAAGGTAGCTTCACAGTAAGGGAACTTCCGGATACTTTCTCGGATGAGCTTCTCTTGATAGACAGGGAAACCATCTTTCTCTCTCCCTTTCAAGAGACTACATTTATAAAAACCAAAGTCAAATAAGAAATCAAACAGTGAATGTTGAAGAGCACACACACAGCATGCTGTACTGTCCTTCTGGCTCTGTCCTCTTTCAATTTATAGAGGAAAGTTGTAATTCAGATACTTCTGTCAACTTCATACATAAACTACAGGGAGGTTAAAATCAGATTGAAGTAGCAAAACGCACTGTTGGGTTTAAAAATGAGCACTGTACAAACAACACTTCAATAAAAGGTCATTTCCCCTCTACTCACATTTAAAAGCATTTCATAGTTCTGCTGTGTCCACCTTTACCTGGTTGGCTCCTACTTTTTTATATGGATCATTGCTGAATGGAAGAAATTACTTTGAATGGAAGGAAATACTTGATTCCAGCATGTGAAGGCTGACTTCACTTATTTTCAGTGCCACGTAGGAATCTGTGAAGGTCTATGGGGAATGTGGTCCTTCTAAAAGCCAGGTCACTTCCTTTGATCCTAATGATCAGGCAGCTGGTTTTGCAACACGAGTGGGATCTGAAGATCTGTCTATGTGATTTAAGAGTCCAACTCTCATCCAGAGCCAGTTCCCAGTTGCTTAAGTGCTTTTGAAAATAAAAAACCCTCATCCTGCATGACTGCTGGAGAGCAAAATGTCAGGAGAAATGGTCCCACATGATCCATACCAAACACTGAGAAATTCTTCTTTCAAGCCTATCACTCCCCTTTTCCTCTACTACAAGCTGCTCTCTGCTCCTCCACAGGGTATGCACCAGTTGCAGCAGGGAGCTGGAACTCCAGGAATGTTTCCTTTGTAGCCCAGGAAAGGGCAATGCCACTTCAGACAGAGAAATGGTGACTCAGTGCCACAGCGAAGTGACTGCTGCTGGGATTATTTCAAATCTCCTTGGCACAGCCTTTGTCCTAAACAATCTGCTATTACAGTTGTCTTTTTCTGGCACCTGTAAAGGTGTACGTGCCTCTCTGTAGATCTATGCTGTGGTGGTTTGGCCCTGGCTGGAGGCCAGGTGCCTACCAAAGCTGCTCTATTGCTCCCCTGTCCTTGGATGGACAGGGGAGAGAAAACTATACTGACAGGTAGCAGGTCAAGACAATGACAATTTAATAAAGCAGAAAGCAAAACCCACGCGTGGAAGCAAAGGCAAATAATACAGATTCTTCTCTACTTCCCATCAGCAGCAGATGTTTCGCTGCTGTTCTATGAACCAGGGACCTGATACACATAGCAGCTGCTCCAGAGGACAACACACCACCAACAAATTATCCCCCTCTACCTGCTTTCCTCTCACTTTTATATCTGAGCTGGTATCATGTGCTCTGGCATATCCTTTGGTCAGTTTGGTTTAGCTGGCTCAGCCCACCTCAGCTGGAGAGAATGTTAGGTGAGTCACAACCACCCCACAGCCCTGGTGCTGTGTGAGCCCTGCTCAGCAGCAGCTGAAACACTGGTGGATTATGAACACCCTTCCAGCTACCAGCACAAACACAGCACCAGGAGACATGGTATGGGGAGGATCAGCTCTACCCCAGCTAATCCAAACACGTATGTACCTTTTGATAAATCCATCCAGTTCATCCTCTCGCTCTTTTAAAAACGTGATACACTTCTGGAAGATGCAACTGATGTAGTGCATTTTCATAGCAAGCACTTCATTCATGTCTTTCTGCTTCATACACTTCTCGCAGATTAGATCCAGAACCCTGTAACATTTCTGCAGTGCTTCCACTTCAGCCAATAGAGGGTTCTCTTTTACAAGCAACACAATCTGTGAGGAAGAGTGAAGAAAATGCCATACGTTAGGAACTACTGTTTTTCAACTCATGCATTAGCATTAAAAGTAATGTAGCTCACTGTAGCTAAACTTCAGTGGAGTTTCTGATATCCCTCCACTTTCACATTGGGCAGTCCTCCTCTGCCCTACATAATGAGTGAAGAGAACTCTAATTCATAATCTTTTGTAAGAAACATTTAAAAACTCAAAAAATAAGGATTTTTTTCAGAATAAGAACCTGGAGAATCAAAACAACTTCAAAAGAAACAGTTACAGAAACTACCATACATCACCCTAATATTAAACTAGACTTCAATGATTTCAGTAGTTGACAAAACACATCAACTTCATGTAATCTTGGAGTACTTCGGGCAGGCTAAGTAAAGCACTGAACTAATCTAAATCCACTGAACTAGCTGCCACTGGTGCATTACTGGTTGTAAACTGGTTGAAGATTGCTGACCATTCCTGCCTTTGAATGGCAAGCCCAAGGAACTTGTCTTGGAATTGGGGTGTATTTACATCTCTGAATCACACTAGAAGGGCAACCAGAAGAGCCATTCTCTTCAACAAATACACTGGGAGGTAAAAATAATCCTCCCTTGCACATACTTTCAGATCCAGCAGCAGCAACAGATGTTACTACGGTAAACCAGTGATGAAGGTAGGAAGATACATGCTGAGACAAGCATGGGAAGAACAGTGAGGTCGCGTTAATTGTTGTATGCTTGCACTTCAAATGGGGCTAGGAAAAAAAAGCAAGCCAGAACATTTATGGCTGCTGATGTAAAAAATAAGAATCTTTCCAGTAAAAGGCACTGAAGATTCTGGTTTATATAAACACTGAAATAGCTTCATTTTGTAATCGTGTCTGAATATTGAGCCTCCCTGTTTCTTATTTGTAGAAGCATCTGAATGAGTGGATGATGTACTTTGCTCTCAGATGGACTGTCAGATGGACTGTCAGAAGACCTGGATGCTTTCTGACATGAAGAAACAGTTCCCATGCCAACAAACACAATTCCCATATTACTCCACCTTAACAGGATGCATGTTGGTAGTAGTAATAATTTTATGTAGCGGCCCAGCTAATTTTACTGGCAGTTTTGGTTCTTTATCTAATCCTTGTGGTTTAGTGTAGTAGTCCAGCCTTTCCCGAGGAAAGAAGTTGTTGATGACCGTCACACAGTCATGTTGTCCTAAAGGCACACAAGAGACAAAAAGCACAAGTGAAAGGAAATAGTAACAAAAGACTAAGCTAATACCTGAAAAATGTGTGAGAATTGCCCACAAAGGAGCTTGCACTCACAGAATCACAGAACATTAGGGGCACCTCTTGCTGCTCTTTTGTGTGTAAGCTTTATGTTCAATAAAGTCACTCCCAGCAAGGAATGACTTCATGTCATTTCATTTTGAGAACTCTTCTCTTCCCGCATCCTTTGTTCCTGGTAAGCCAAAATGAAGAGAACAGGTACGTCTTTCCAAAGCTGCACTACACTAGTAGTCTCATACTGATGTGAACTTTTTTTCAAAAATTAATGATCTTTGCTTGGAGACTTGCAAGTTTGCAGATCTGAAACAGACAGCGAATCAAACTAAAGTGGGAGAACCTGTAAGAACAGAATATGCTTAGAACTTATCCAAATGAAAAGGACTGAGAAGGATGACAGAAGTTACACCCCCTTCTTTTTTTCTACATCTGACAGTATGATGGATTACTTGGCTAAGGGAAAGCACAGTTTAGCTTCTCTAGTTTGGACCACTGTATTTAAATTGATTGATTTATTTTGGCACTAATCCTATTAAATCAGTAGAAGAAGACTCAGCCAACCACATTCCAGAATTTAAAACCTTCCACTGTTTTAGAAGAGACTGCTCTAAGCTAAAAGAGCACAGTGTAAGACAAATGACAGGAGAAGAAGATCCTCACCTCCCACACACAGCCAGATGAATTACTCTTGACTGGACAGAGAATAAAAAAGAACAGGAATGGATTCCAGTGCTCAGACTTCTACAGTGTAGCATCTACCTCAGTGTGACTTAAAACATTTATTCTATCTCAGTGACATGATATTTTATACAAGAATTCCCCCAAATTATGCTGGAGATAACATTCCTCATTCAGTAATAATTCAGCCCCACATTAGAAAACACTCTCCAAATCCAAAGTATAAGCAATACGAGAAGACTTCTCTGACACATTCACTAAGGTTTTGCTGCTTGAACCTCTAGCATCACTATTCTCAAACAGAACAAGGTAAGAGTGGAATGGCACTGCCTTGCTATTCAAGGAAGCAAATCTAAACGGCAAGGAAAGCTCTTGAATCCAGAACACCTTGCCAGGGAGTTCTATGACATCCAAACAGCATGAAAATGTTGAAGTGAAAATACAGGTCCTCATTTTTGGTTTGTTAACAGTTTGAAAATTACCCACATTTTCAGATGTACAGAGCTGTGCTCACGAATTAAAACGTGTGTTTCACTTTAAGAGAATTCTTCCAGTGACCTGTCCTGGGAGGGGTGGGCAAGGAGAAGGCTGACTGATTAGCCCAGCCCCCAGCACACTGATGACATGGGATGTGGGAGGTCTGCCGCTTCCTCTGGCCTGTCCCCATAGCCTCTCCTGCCCTCCTGGAGGCAGTAGCTGCCCCTGTGCCAGGTCCCTTCTGCCCTGAGGGAGGCAGGTTGAGACCTGGCCTGGCCCAGCTGGCCCTGGTGCTGACAGAGTGAAGGACCAGCTTCTGTGCCCTGCTGACACAAAGCCCTTCCCCAGCTCACCTTCTGAGGTGGCCGGGTGTAGCAAGAACCATCAAGTGCTGATTCCTGCCCCCATGGAACGACCCAGAGCCGCATCCAGCCATCCACGGTGAGCTGAAGAATCTCTCCTTTCCACTGTAATCGAAGGTGGAGGACAGGAGAGAGAGAGAGAGAGAGAGAATGGAACTCTCTCAACCACATTTGTGGCAAGGGGGAAGTCCCTGCAGACGTGGTCACGCGGTCACTGACATAGTGCGCTCGGCACATGGCCGGCCACACGACCACCGCCATCCACCGATCAGCAGGAAAAGAAACTATTTGTCATTCCTGCTGCTGAGGAAAGCTGAGGATGCTCGAGTATTGGGGAGAGGCATCTGAGAATTCCTTCATGCTTAGCTGAACTGTCTGTTTTGAAAGAAGCCGAAGGACTTGAGAATCCTTAAACCTTTGGTAACAAAAGAGACTGGGTTCTTTTTAAAAGGTGTGTTTCCTGAATTAAGGGATGCAGTTCAGGCTCTGAGGAATCAGGCTGTTTGATCAGCATTTTGCCAGACTCAAGAACTGGAAAGGTCACCAGTTTGGAATGGCAGAGGGTTTGGCATCTGCAGACCAGAGTGTGCAACTCATGGGGGACCTGCCACGTCTCTAAAAATGAAAGACGAGAGGGTGGTTGTCCTCCTCTCTCCTTGATTGACATCATTTCCCCAGGTCTCTAATGTAAAAACCCAAAGACCAATATGGTAGTAATCTCTTGTCGTATTTTTCTCAGAATATGTGATGCTGTTGTGACAGAGCTTCTGGTTTCTGTGGACTAACTTTTCTTCTTTCTGTATATAGTTACAGATTTAACAAACCCTTTTCATTTTCCCTAAGCTACCCATTGTCTGGTAAATTCTATCCAAGATCTCGTCGAGACCTAGCAGCCTTTCCTTCTGTTTGCTTGTGGTCTTGAACCCACCACATGGTTTTTGGGAACATCATCTGGACAGCAATTTCTGAATCAGTAAAATTACTCCACATTTGCTTGTAATTCTAATGACTCATCTTTGCTAGAAAGAAAGATAAATAGGTTTATTTGGGAATGTTACTCCAGGAATCTCCCAGCCCTGTCAAAGTGAGTAAAGAAGGAAAAAAGTTCTCAAGAAAAAATGCCAAGAAAAATACTAAGCAAAAAGAGGCCTGGCTGCATGTTTTGCTCTGCATCACGCAGCATACTGGTCAAGTCCAAACCAGTAAGTAACAGACCACCTCTACCAATTTTTCCATCTCTCAAAAGCAGAGGGAGAAGGGCAGGAAGTGATTCACCACAGTATGCTAGAGGCAAAGCTCACATGAGAGTTCTCAACATCTTTTACCAGGCTCATTGCTTCCCACAAAGGAAACTCTAATCATGCACTTTGTACTGCTCTCCAGACACCTCAAATGTTACCAGCTTCCTCTGATGACTGGAAAACTAATGACATTGCAAAAGCCTGCATCCTTGGAGAACAGCAGCATCTGTTCTTACAGGTAAGATTGCTTGTACTTCTGCGAAACAGAGCTCAGGAATAGAGCACGAACTGACCCTGATATAGGACATGATGTGGAAAAAGCTGAACAACTGCATCAGTTCAGCACACGTCATTACATAATGATTCTTCCAATAAAAAGCATAACAATCTAACAATTTACTTCTTTAGGAATTTAGAAATGGTAACAGACTTCCACCTTACCCACAAAAGCAGCCATCTGAGCTGCAGTTCTTCCCACGGAGTTAACAACGTCAGTCTCTGCTCCAGCCTCCAACATCATCCAGGTGATTTCTTTGTTTCCTGAATTTGGGTGGAAGACACAAAGAATGAGAAAAACAAACCAGAACTTGCAATTGCATATGCTGTAGAAAAATAAGCACCACATTTCTTAAAGACCCCAAGAATAGCACTGAGGGAAATTAACTTCTTAATGCCCTTATTTGAAGAGTGAGTTAAGAGAAAGACATTGTGCTGCCTTCTTATTTATGCTACAGAGGGTCAAATAAAGTGGAAACTAAACTCAAGCAGGGTGTAAATGCTCTCTGTCCTTGTGGAGCTTACGGGAGTCATGCGCATGTCACTAACTACGCCAGAGCTCAGTCCCCCTGGACAGCACTATAGAAGCAAACTCTCCTAATCTAGCTTGACAGCATCTACAACATTTGCTATTCTAAGAATAAAAACAAACCCAGCACTATTATGTAGCAGGAGCAGAGAGAAGAGAACAGATTGTTCCTTTCTCCACAGAGGGAACTGGGTGTTCAGACTGGGCTAAACACCAAGTAAAATGAAGCTAAAATTTGATGGGAAGACTAGATGACTTAATTAGTGCCCTTCAGAGACTAATAAGGACACTTGTGACTACTTGTGCTCGTTCTGCTTTCAAAGGTATTCTTACTTTAACAGTTTTTGTGCATATGCTGAGTACAAAAATAACAGAGAGGTGGATGGAAATGAATGTTTCTGATTTAAAAACAAAGGCATTGCATCGTTAGTGCTTGCGGACCTTTTGCACTCACATACTACAGACCTTAAAGACAACATTCAAGAGCACTCAAGTCCAGGAAGACAGCTTAAAAGATCAGCTGTGAGAAAATGGTAAAACCCCAGCATTTTCCATAAAGCTGCAGTCACTCACCCAGTTTGTTCCTCCCTGCTTCACTGATACATATTGCCTACTGCCGTGGAACACTGAAATTTCCCAAATCCCTTTTACCAAAGTTTTAGCAGAAAAGCAGTCTGATGATCCAGTTAAAATTCAGATACACACACATGCTTTTTTTAAATAGTTATAATAAAAGAAGGCAGAGTTTAAATTCTACTTGCTAAGAAATCTTCTTCCCTAGTATCTCCCTTTTGGAAAGATACAAGTGGCCCAGTAAAGAAGATATTTAAAATAACCTCATATTCCCAAATTTAGTATTTTCCCCAGAGGAAGCAATGAGGTTTTCTAATGTGGTGTCTTTTTTTCACTCAAGGAAATAATTGTACCTTTCATCAGGGCAAAAAAACCACCACTGAGACAAGAGGTGATACACGCAGCTGTAAGCATTCTCATGGGGAAAAAAATTATGTAAGAGAGGGAAAATCAATATGAGAAAACATGTTTTTAAAACTTACCTAAATACATTTTTAAAAGCCCGTGAGTTTATTGCAAAAATAATGTAGGAGACAGACAAGATTTGAAAAGTGGTGGATTGATTTGACAAGACTCAAGCACTGCTAGAAGCTACTGATTCGTAGTCCCAGAATGAGGCAGTCTGGTGCAGCATCTTGCTCAGTGTGCAGTGTCATTAAACAGAATGCACCCCACTGCACAAGCAAACTGTAGCAGGAGACTGAATTTTGAGATCTGTAACAAATAGATATGACTGTAGGCCTCAAACACTGTGCAAAACTAACTTTTATATGGAAAAAAAGCCTGAGACTGAACAGTAGCTCTGTTGTTCCACTATCTTGGTGATTCTACTAGTCTTGACATATTCATGTATCATGTCCTGACTGATCAGAGAAAGAAAAAGAAGTGACGTGAGTTCACGTAAGTAAATCTGAGTAAAAAAACCATGTCAGCATTTTCCTTTAAATTATCTATTTATGGCAAATTGTACCCATCAGTGTCAGAAAAATCAGTGATCTCAGTTCAGGAAGAAGTTACCTGAAAGTCCAGCAAACATCAAGGCAGTGTATCCATGCTCATGTTCATTGCAGTTCACATCAGCTCCATGCCGCAAGAGCAACCTGCACATGTCTACCTTCCCTTTGTATGCTGCATGCATCAGAGGAGTCATGCCATGCTAACAAGACAGGGAGCACGATACAAAAATGAGTTAGTTTGATCTTCTGACCTTCACACACTGATAATTTTTACTGGTATGTGCTTACTCAGTCTAACTGCAGAAGTCTCACATAATACCTAAGTTAGCAACAACAACAAAGCTCACTATGTTTTCATGAACCCCAACATGTGGAGTAGGTTTTCCACTTCCACATCACTCTTCTGATTACATTATGCTACAAGCTTGAAAACAAACCAGTGCTGAGTAAATTAAAACCATTTGTCATTAATGTATGATTAGCCTTTTGCATAAGATGTTACAGACAACTTATGCTTCTGCTAGCAGGCAAAGCTTGTTTCAGAAAGCCAGTTAGACTCCTCAGGTATTTCTTTTCTCCCCTTCATTCTATGATAAACAACAAGAAAAGTAGGACTAGGTCCTTGTTTATGCCATTAAAATGACCTGCAGTTTCTGAAACACATCTTGCTCCCTTCTAGTCATGATTTAGCAGTAACTGTGCTGTTGTCCTTGCTCCCTTTTATCCACTCTTGGTACAGGATCTGTGACCTCTTATCAGCCAGAGCCCACACAACTGTTCTAAAGATACACAGCTCTAACTGGACTTTTAATGATGACACCATCTCAAACCCTGCCATTTGATACTTATCACAAGGGTAACTACAAGCACCAGTACCAAAAGGATTTGCCTCAGCAAGGGAGGCACTGAGTTTTCACTAGGGTTGCACTGGTGTCATTATAAATGCACACCTGGTCAAACCCTAAGGGAAATTTCCAGAATTAGGCTGAATTGTTAGTTTGGTGAAGTTCACAGCCATGCTGGATAGGACTCTGAGCAACCTGGTCTAGTTGAAGATGTCCCTGCCCATGGCAGGTGTTTTGGAACCAGATGATCCCTAAGGTCACCTCCAACTCAAGCTAGCCTGTGGTTTGCTGTGCCTGGAAATATTTTGGTAAAATGCAATATAAACTGCCATTAAAGAATCAAGACCCGAAGAGATCACTTCATAAACATGGAGAAAACTTCTCGTTCTGTTTGCTGGGTGTCATTTGTAGTCTATAAGGCTAAGGCTTTCTATCCTAATATATAAAATAAGTTAAAGTGACAGGGCCAGTCCCAGTATGGAATCACAGTACAGACATCTCCCTTAGCAGCACAGTCAAGTTCTGCTTGAAAGGAATATAAACACAGTAAGGTTTTTCACTGGAAAAGGAACTCTAAGAAAACAAGAAATTCCAAGCTGTTATTGTACCCTGAACGTCAGTCATTTCAATTAAAAAATTGTCCAAGGGTTTTAGGACAAAGGAAGAGATTGTTTGCTCTTTTCTTTTGTCATCTCCTCCTGTCAGGAAACTCCTGCTAAAAGCCTTTGGTTAAATTTTTAAAGTGTCAGGCTGTGGATCAAAAAGACATCAAGCTGAAAACATGAGGGAAGCTGTTAGAAAGCTGGACTCAAAGTCACATTATATCAATCTTTCACATTTACAGCAAAGAAAAAAGGGACAGGCTAGACACAAGCCTATCTGGAAAAACCTGGCATCCTGTATGGTACCCCTACACAGAAACTGAAAGGCTGACTATCAGTGACAGATCCAGTCACACTCTGGTTTTTAATAGATGAAATTTGGATGGTCAATACAACATACTCAAATGATTAAATTAGCAGAGTGTTTTTCAAGCATAGAGATCAAACTATTAAATAAAAAAATATTTATTGGTCCAGTATGGAACACAGGATGAAGAACCAACTTTGTAGCTGCTCCTCTGCAGTATCCTTCTAACTAAAAATGCAGTCTGTTAAACACATTCACCATCTTCTGCAATTTGTGGTGCACTTTGCTGAGATGGTACATGGTTTGCAGGGAGCAAAATTAACAGTTCTCATCTTTTTTTAGGCCTGTAAATATTCCCTGTAAGACTGACTGTACAAAGGGAACAGTTTGCAGTGTCCGAACAAAATGTGTGGTACCTCCCTTGATCACGTTTTTGAGGTCATCTCTCAATAAGGGCTCCTGGCACAAAGAGGCAATGCCTCAAGAAATGGCCAGCCCAGCCATTCTACACCACCCTTCCAGCTCCTGACATTGAAAATATATCAGAAGCAGACTGAGGGATGGGATTCGAAGAGCCTAGTCAACCTAGTGCTGCCATGGTGAGGCAGCCCATCCACAACAAAAGACTATGTGATCAGTGGGCTGATTCAGCTAATAAGGGAATAAAAGGATGTGTGGGGAGGCAACACCAGAACCAGGGAGGGGTTGGACTCCATTGCTAGAAGCAGGGGGAAAAAAAGCTCAGTTTCTCTCTTCAGCACCTGGGAGAGGTGTGTGTCCACAGGATGAATAAAACCAAACTGGTAAAGACTGAAAAGGGACCTTCTGCCTTCTAGGAATTATAGAGGAAGTTTACAACAAGACTCTTTCTCAACCTTCATTGACCAGAGGAATTGCAGAGTGTGGGATGGCAGGAGAACAAGAACAGGAACCAAAAAAAAGAATCATACACAGACTGTCTTGCATCTCAGTGACCTGTGCACATTTCACAGAAGAACTGGCTATGCTGCGAGCATTTACACACTCATGCTGACTCTAAGAACACAGACGTGATGCACTTACTTTTCTAGATCCACTGTTGAGCGGGTAACATGCTGATTATTCTCTACTCAAGTAGCCACAGAGACTTGTATGACTTAAGAGGGCAGAAAGTGGTCCCAACATTCCCAGTGTTTTATACTTCCCATGCTCACTTCACCCTTCTCAGCTGTGGAGAGCTGGTCAAGATGTGGCACACATAAGCTGCCTCACACCAGATGTGTTACCTCAGTAGGTGTTGGGGTACACCCAACACTCCAACATGCATGTGTGAATCCTGGCTACCTAAAACAGGGTGGGGAAAGTGCAGTAAAAACTGTAACTAAAAAACTGAGGTAGACACTTGTAAGCTGACGGTGTTAGGTCATCCACCTCTCCCTTTCCCAGCTCATTTTGCAACACGGAACCCAACCCCACAATAACATGGGAAGTGCCTTATCTTACTATTTCAATTCAGGCAACTCTACCAGCTTTTAGTACTTCAGCAAATTACATAACTGTGGGTCTGGCTTGTATTTGAGACAATATTTGGGAATTTACTGAAAAGGGAACAAACGAGATTCTATGATTCTCTCGTGAAGTTTAAGGCCTGCCTGAATATGTTCCTGTGTGACTTGGTCTAGGTGATCCTGCTGTTGCAGGGGGATTGGACTAGATGATCTTTCAAGGTCCCTTCCAATCCCTAATGTTCTGTGATTCTGTGATGCAAAAAACGGGTGCTACAAGGACTGCAGAAATAATTGTTAATGTGTCTTCAAAATAGAGTCTCCTGAAGAAAGAGGAAGAGCTCTACTGAAACTAGATCAACTCATAAGACTAGTTCAGGTAGGTAATTTGAATTAGACTGCAAAAACTTCTATGAATGCTGTCAGCCTACAAATAATTGCTTGCACTTTCATTGCACCAAAGCCTTTAGAAATTTCTCCCTTAAGGCTTTTAAGAGTAAGATTGCCCTCATCTATCTTAAACTCACTGCAAACAGGATTTGGAAGGTAGTCAACTCATGCATGAATAATTTTAGCTAAGTATGTACTCATTAGAATATGAAATACTGCTCAGTGAATGCCAGTCCCAGCTACAGTCCTCCTTCAGTCATCCTGCTGAGCTGTTGATTTCACTTATGTAACACATTAGATTCCTCTGACGATCTTTCTATTCATCTGCAGTGATGAGGAGTTAAAGTCTACATCAGCGACCTGAATTGAAACCAGATAAGTCCTAATAGCTGTTGATTTTTCTTTGGTTTGTCTATTTTGAAATGCTATGTAAAAAATGTCAGAAGACATTTCTCTTTCTCTTCAGTAAAAGCCCTGAGGTCTGCCCGCATAGGAAGTTCACACTAGAATAGCAAGGTAGATTAACTGAAGAGCCCTCCACTGAGCATAATCAGTGTGAGTAGAGCTGCACATATCTCACACACTAATAAGCAGATTGTTGCTCTAATTCCCCAAGAGCACCCAGTCCTGCAATCAGCATATAGAAGTGGACTGTTTCTAAGAGATGCATTTTCTTACAGAACTGAACAGCTGAATTGCCAAACTAGAGGACAAAAGTAATGCTGCTGCTGCCAAATGACAGTTCTGTATGTAAGAAGATTATGAATTACCTTAAACTCATAAAAACTTTGAAGCCTTTTCAAGTCAAGTCACTGCCTGACGTGCAAAAAATACGGGATTGTAAGACTACAGAACTTCTTTGTAGTGTTAACTACCAACATGCCTGGAGGACACTTCCACAGCTAGAAACCCATGTGCTTTCTGTAGACCATCTTTCAGTAATAATCTGAAAGGTCGTAGCCACATCCTGCAAACGGATGGAGTTCAAGTCAGCAAACTGCCAAGATGAAGTCACAAGACTATTTACAAGCTCTGTACTCTCAGGAGAAAGAAAAATTCCTGGACACTTTCTTCCATAGTATGTTTCCAAATTAGCAACCACTCTGTCTAAAATAGGACAAAAACTCCTAGTAAGCTGTGTGCATTCAAATATGGTTGTGTTTATTATGCACCTATTTCCATTGCTCATCTATTTGTCCTAGTATTTTAGGACACCTGAGCTTAGATATCCCTGAAATGTTAACGTTTGCAAAGTGAAACTGTTGAAGACAAGTTCTGTGGAAGAACTGTGTACTAGTGTGTTTTCATGAAGATGGTGATTAAGCCTAAATAGCCTTCCTTTCTTTGACAACCTAAATCTGCAAGGAAACAGCAATCAAAAACAGATTGAGTCACAAAGGATGGTAGCCTACCTTCAAGTAGCATTTACAGATTTTCTCTTTTACATGGACATCTACCTTTGCAAAAGACAGTGTTTTTCACTTCTGACCTAACTCTCAGCATGTTTATGGTTTGCAAAGATGGGGCTTTGGGTGATGAGATGCAAGCATAAGATGGGGATAGATGTTCTTTATCTACGGCCTGCTGCTATGTAAACAGAAGGACTACGGTTTGGCAGAGGGAACAAGTCAGGGAGCACCCTTGCATGTCTTGCTGCACTGTTCATCTACTTGTACAGAAACCAAAGCTCATGCTGCAACTTGAGAGCAAATACAAAGAGTGCAGTTCTCTAAGCAATATCACTTGTTTTAAAAAGAATGTTTAAGAGTTCTTTAAAGGTTCTTTATTCAGCTGTAGGCTGGAAATACCTTGAGAATAACTCTGATTTCCAGGAGTCTGTGTAGCAATGCTATTTAACAAGGCAGCCTTCAGACCAAGTGTTTCCCTTGCTAAACCCAGCGTAATGCTCATGCAGTTTCACTGTACCTCATCCAAGCAATTGACACGAACATTCTTGCTCCCCAGTAGCCTCCCGGCTTCCTCAGTGTTTCCTTTAATTAAAAAGGACAGAAAGAGAGAAAGGGGGTGAGAAAGGGAATAAACTGCAAATTGATAGCAAAAAGATCAGTTCAATTCCTGCTTAGAATCAAATTTTTGTTGGTGAACCACTTGGGACACAGGTAAACACTAAATGGTGTTCATAAAGAGCACCAGACAATTCTGAATAAATAAAATGATACTAAGCATTTTAACATGTTCTGTGTTTTGGTCTCTTCTGCAGAATCTTCTGTCTCAAAGAGCTACTTAAATTCTCATAAAAGAAAAATACCCCATTTTAAAGTCCAAGAAAGTAGAAGGAATTTGATTGTTATATTAGAGAACAGAGATGGAAAGGACACGGACCAAGGCAGCTTGGTCACTGACATTTCTCAAGATTGCCAAATGCAGAGAGATTGAAGTCTGTAAAAAATCCGTGAAATGAAAAATTTGCCATTAATTATTTTTCAATTTACTACAAAAATCTTTTCAGTTAAGCTACATGTCTAAAAACCTGTTTAAAGCTCACTGAAGGACCAGTAACATTAATGCAGCTTCAACAAGCATTCAAAGAGAAATAGAAGAGTGTAAGTTTGGGGAACAGAATTTATTGCACATTAACAGAAATTTCCGATCATAGAATCATTAGGGATTGGAAGGGACTTCAGAAGATCATCTAGTCCAATTCCCCTGACACAGCAGGACCACCTAGACCACATCTCCAGTGAAGGAGACTCCACAACTCCCCTGGGCAACCTGTTCCAGTGCTCTGTCACCCTCACTGTGAAGATCACAGAATCATAAGCAAAACAGCAGTGATGTGCTTAATAAACATTACATTCCTCCTTTTAATGACAGGCTTCATGTTTATTTTCACTGTATCACAAATGGGTGCTCTTCCAGAAAGTTTTCAGCCAAGCAGTTCTTGCAACTTCTGTTGTGAACTAATTTTCTTTCAAAAAACCAACACTATAAATACTTTCATAAAGCTTTGGGTGTCAAAAGCCAGTTTCCTTACCTTTTATTTTAAAAACTAATTATTTTCATGAATGCCAGGCACCACTTATCTCATGCACTTGATAAAGACCCAGTAAAATACTGCAGGGGGCTGCTGCTTAAACTATTCCTCCGAATGTGTATGTGCTTATATACACACACTCCCCTTCTGTATATAAACATGTGAGCAGCTTCTCAGAACCTAGTTTTCAGAGCATCCCAGCAAAAGAAAGTGAGTCTTTCAGGTATGATCGTCAAGGTAAATCCTAATGCAAGTAATGAAAAGCAAAACGTAGCTGCATTTACAAGTCTAGAGATCTGTACAACAAAACACTTAAGGATTTCAGACATTAAACTTGTGGAAGTCAGACTTCTAGAATTAGCTACACCTTAAAGTTGGTGGCAGGCTGCTCATAGTGGTGCGCTGTAGGAGGCCAAGAGGCAACAGGCACAAGTTACAGATGTTCAGACTGTATAAAGGTAAAAAACTGGTAGCCCCATAAGGTAGCAGAACAGGTTGCCTAGAGACACTGTACAGTCTCATGCGTGCAGTTTTCAAGGCCTGGTGGGATAAAGCCCTGAGGAATCTAATTTGCCCTCATGGCTGACCTGCTTTCAGCAAGAGGCTGCCCTACAGACATCCTCAGGTCACTTCCAACCTGAATTATCCCATGATCCTAGTCACAAGCATCAGGTAAGCTGGTAGAAGTGTCTGCAAGACACTGAAGAGTCCTGAAACTGCAATTAAAACAAGCCAGTCGGACTCTGATCCACAAACTCAATGCTCATTGTCTCATGCTTGTGTCTATGACACAGAACAACATTTTAATATAATTAAGAGCCCAAAGATATAACTTCTTATGGGTTCAAACAGTCTCAAACCAACACTCAGAAATGATGGGGCATATCGGGTGCTTTTAGTTCCAAGCCACAAGCGTTGCTCGCAATTTTCAAAACACCGTTTGGAGCAGAACCTTTTAGGCAGGATGTGATATTCATGTTGGTGGAGCACAAAACCCAGCTGTCACAGCAAGTGGGGCAGAAAGCACCAGGGATAAGAGGTGCACCATACCTTGGACAAGTTCAGGTTACGTTAATCTAAGAACATCCCGTCTGCAAGGACGTCCTGGCCCGGCAAGGACACTCAAGGAAACCTGTGGTGGGCTGAAGAACTGGATTATCCCCGAGGAAAGATTTTTTTTTGGCAGAGAATGTTAATACAAGGCATTAGATAAACGCCAGTGAACCTCATTAACACACGTAAGGAAATACCAGGTGTCCTGGGCAGTCAGACTCTCTGGGCTTCCCCGCCCCGTTCGGGCCAGTTGGCGGACCCATTGCGCGGATGCCCGGAGCCTGCCCCTCACTGGGCCACAGCCCGGGAGAATCGCTCTTGCAGGGAACCGCCATTTCCCCGCTAGCGAGAAAGGCACCGGGGCCCACGCTAAGGCGGCACCGTGTCCTGTAACGGCCCCGAGCGCTGCCACCGCCATCCTGCGCCACCAGCCGGTACCGCCGCTGGGCACCGAGGGTGGGCAGGTGGCGCTGAGGGGCTGGTCCCTACGAAGACGCGGCCTGGCCAACAGGGGCAGGAGAGGGCGCGGCGCAGCATAGCACAGCACAGCCCGGGGCAAGGGGCGAGGTCCGGGCTCACCTGCGGCGATCGCTGCCAGCAAGTCCCGCTCCTCTGGGCTCAGCTCCCCTCTCTTTGCGGGGGCCATGGCGCCCTCCCGCAGGCGCTGAGGCCGAGCCCGAACTGCTCCGCTCAGCCGGGCCGCTGCCACAGCCGGGCCCCGCCTCTACTCGCCCCACAACGCTTCCTCCTCCAGCCCCGCCCCTCCCGGGGCCGTCCGTGGCACAAACCATTCCTGGCGCGGTGCGGTGGACGCCGTTACTGGCGATACCTCCTCCCCGCCGCCCTCCGACTAGGCGCTGCTGGAGAGGAGGGGGCTGGTCTCAGATAGTTGGTATGACTTTGGGAAAGGGATTGTATGTTCCCACTGGCCCCCCAACCCCAGTTCCCTTGCTGCTCCTCCTCCGCGTACCCCCCCGAGTAGGCACCGGCAGTGGCACGGCCGGGTGTAGGGGCGGCCGCAGCGGCGCCGTGTGTCAATGTGTCCGTCCTTCGCCCCTCCATTGTCTGGCAACGCCGCCGCCGCAGCTGCTGTGCCCACCCTGTCCAGCTCTGCCCTCCCCGGACCGCGCAACCACCCGACAGGTGCGGCTGGCGAGCGGGCGGGCTGAGGGCGGCTCACAAGACAGGGTCGGGTCGGGCCGTGCCCAGCGCGGCCGCCAGCGGAGGAAGAGTTGCCTCAACCCCACGGCGGGGCAGCTTCGGCTGGGCGGGCGAGGCCGGGGCCTGTGCACGGCCATGGCGGGACCAGGCGGGCCGGCCGTGAGTGGTCCCCGCGGAGGGTCCTGGTGCCCCTCGCCGCCTGCCCGGGGCTGCTCTAGAAGCCCTGAGGCGGCTGGGCCGGGCGGTGCGGGCTGAGCGCGGGCCCCTGCCCCGGTTGACGTGTTTGTGTGCGGGAGCGGGTGTTTCCTGGGCAGGACTGTTCATAGGGTTAAATAAAGCCCGGCCGTGTCGAGTCTTCGTGTCTCCAGAAGGAAGCGGGTTCTGACCGATAGGAAGGGAAATAGCTCGTTGGGGGTACCGGGAGAGGGGCCTTTTGTTCGCAGTTCTAAAATTAACCCGTCAATGGAAAAATTATGTTTGTTACGGGTCCGACTTTCCACTTCTGTAGTAGAAGCTTGAAAAGCATCGGGGACGGTCCTGCTGATCCTCAGCAAGGGACAAAGGCTGAGGTTTGACATCCTTTCTGTGAGAGAGAAGCAGAAACCTGGTACTTGGTGTTCACTTCTTACCCTCCTTATTCGTTCTCTTCAGCGGGTATGTTTGTATCCTGTCTTTTAAGGAACCTGTATTTCCCTGTAACTAAATCTTGAAGACATAACTTCGTCACCAAACCAACTGTTTTTTTTCTTTTCTTAGCACTTACTGGTCATCTCGTGGCTGCATGTGTGTTGGAATCTTTCTTGAATGCTGATCTTGTTATCTGTTTTCACATATGTTAATTGTCTGACTTTTGGGAATGGCCGAGCCGCGTTGTTGGCTTCCTGGATCATAAAGGAGCAGGCTCTCAGTATCTAGTATATCTTCTGAGGTATTTGGATACGAAAGCAAAATTTGATATGATTTCGTTTTTATAAAATGATCATATTCTGTGTGCTTTCCTGATTTCAAAATCATAGAAATACAGCGATTTCCCACCATCTAGCTTTACTTGAATCAACAAGTGTGGATGAGAGAGATTTCTTTGGTCTTTAGATTAAAACAGATTGCCTTAACTTCTTTTTTTTTGTGAGAAAATAAAAATGCCTGAAAGGAAATGCCCTTGAGACAAAACCGCTGTTTGTGTTCTGGTCCAGAAAGATATCTAATGTTGTGCTGATGGAGTTCTGTCCCTGGTATAGCCATGAAGGCTGAAGTTATGGTTAAAGTGGTCTTTTGTTGGTTCATTCCAGGATGTGACATTTACCCACTGAGCACAAATTCAGTGATGTTATCGTAGGCTGATAAACTCTGTTGCACTATGAACTAACAAGACCCCTACCCCTGTCAGGCATGATAGTGTGCATATTACATTCTTAGGTATTTTGGTTTTTTGTAAGAATGTCAGTATGGTCACTACATCCTTATTCTCAGAGTGGGCAGGGAAACACAATTTTTCCTTGCCAGCCTCACTGGAGCTCACTGGGTGACTAAGGCTGCAGGAGTGCTCTGTCTTCAAGGTTAATAAAATGCTTTAATGCTAATTTAAATGTTTTGTACTCTTACCTACAAAAGGATTCTTTGTGACCTTCAATCCCATGTGTGGATGTTTTACAATCTTCCATTTGTCTTGTGAGACCATGATGAGGTCATGAAGTGCCTTTGCCTTCTGTGATGTGTGTGGTATTGAGGCAAGGTGGCAGCAAGTGATTTTTTCCAAGGCAGTATTAGGGAGCTGATGTGGGAGCCTGGAAATGGTACATGAAAATGTAGGTTCTGTACAGTTGTGTCTTGTCCCTTAATAGGCTTTCTTTTGTCTGTGGCATCTTTTTTAAGGTTGTGGGGGTTACTGTGTGGCAATAAATAAATTGACTTTGGGGGCTTACAGTGGGAGAAGGAAATGCTGATCCCACTGTGACAGTGTATTTTTTTATTTCAAATGCTAAACGTGTAAGCAATCCTCTATTTCACCATCAGGAGATATATCTGATAATTCTGATTTGCAAAACAGGTATCAGTGGTGACATTTTCCCTCCAATTTGCTGGTGCTACTGTGTGCAAGTGTGCTTGTGGGAATTGGTGATGGATATTGCAACTCCTGTCACTCCTGGGTGATCCTGAACACCCGAGCTTTTCTGCAGTTGTTGAGAGCAGGATTTGTGCAGGAAGATAACTAGCATTTCTTTAACTGAGTACCATTTACCTTTGGTAAATATGCAAAACAATAAGCTTTTTCTTGCGTCAAGCTAGAGGAGAAGAGGCTGCCTTGTGCTTTGGAAGAGTGCACCATGAAACTCTTGTCTTTGCATGCAGAAGGGAGGGAAAGGAGATGCTGACCTGGTTTCACTGATTTGAAGCTGTTTTCTCTGAAATCACTAAATAATGCTTGAATTGGCCATGGACTGTGCTGCCTTTGCTCATGGTAGTATGGGTCAGACATCTTTCTGTGCCTGGCCTCACCATGATCTGATCTGACCATGAACTTGGTTTAACTCACTACATTTAATCTAGAGGGGAAAAAAAAGTCAGTCAAAAACTGATATTCCTATGGCTTATTCTGCTAGCTCCGGTGTCAGCAGTTGACAGCTTCCTCAGCAAAAAGTGGTCTCTGTGTTTACCTTTGTATTAGCCTGTAGTGGGGTTTTTGAATGTAGGTAACATTGTGTCTGCAGCATCTTGTGACTGTAGCTTTCACAGGTGCTTGAAAAGGAACATTTTGTGTTTGCTTCTGAACCTGCTACTTCCTGGTTTCGACTGGTTCCCTAACCGTCAAGTTCCTCCTTTGGGAGATGACGAATTAGTGCTCCCTGCTGACTCTTAACATGCAGTCATGCCTCGACAGACCCGAGTTATACCCTGCCATTGTAATTTTGCTGCACTGAAATCTTAGGTCTTTTCAGTCACTTCTGTATAAAAGTCATTTCCTGTGTTTCTCAAGTACGTTTTTGTAAGAGGGTTCTGTCTTCTGCATGGCCTGGGCTTTAGGTCCAGCTGTCTCCAGTCTTCATACTTAGATCCTGGCCAAAGTGAGGAATATCTCGTAGGATTATTCATTTGGATCAACTGAGTTCATGCACTTTCAAGGTATTTTTTTATTGCTAGGAACAGCTTCTGTTTTTTCCCCTCAGATCTCATTGATTAACTAATCTGTGAGTAGGTTACTTTCTTCCCCACATCCCCAGGTTATTTGGCATTGTATAACACTTTAATTTCCTGGAGTATTTTTATTTTACTGTAAGTAAGGGTTTTTTAGGTTTAGTCTGGTTTTGGATCTTGGGACAGCCACTGGATCTGTCAACACTGCCAAGCCTACCAGAAGGTAGGTTATAAACAGTCTGCAAAAGACTTACTGAAAGCAGCTAGGGACTGGCAACCATGATATGCTGTGTATTTAGACATAATGGGTACATCTTCAAGTGACAGAGTATTCCCATAGCTAGGGAGTCCCAAATGACTGGAGGTTGGCCAGTGTGGTGCCCATCCACAAGAAGGGCCAGAACGAGGATCCAGGGAACTGTAGACCTGTCAGCCTGACCCCAGTGCCTGGCAAGATTATGGAGCAGATCATCCTGAGTGCCATCAAGCAGTAAGTACAAGGCAACTGAGCACAGCCAGCGTGGGTTTAGGAAAGGAAGGTCCTGCCTAACCAATCCGATCTCATTGTACAACTGGGTGACCCACCAAGTGGAGGACAGGAAGGCAAGAAGCCTAGACACAGTCTCCCACAGCATTCTCCTGGAAAAGCTGACAGCCCATGGCTTGGATGGGTTCAACCTCCACTGCATTAAAAAACAGCTGGGTGACCAGGCACAGAAAGTGGTTGTGAACAGTGCTGCATCCAGTTGGTGTGCAGTGACCAGTGGTGTCCCCCAGGGATCAGTACTAGGCCCAGTTGTATTGAACATCTTTATGGATAACTTCGATGAATGGGATTGAGTCTACCCTTAGTAAGTTTGAGAATGACACCAAGTTGGGGGAGAGTGTTGATTGGCTGGTCTAGGTTGTGGTGATGTTAGATCATAGGCTGGACTTGATGGTCTTGGAGGTCCTTTCCAGCGATTCTGTGTTAGCAAAGAGATTATCTGGGACATGGGTAGAGATCTCCATGTGCTTCTAGTTCCCTGTGGAACCTTGCACAAAGCTAGACTTTCTCTATCTACACTTTGAAATTTAGGAGCAAATCCCAGTGCTTGTCTTAAGCTGTGTTTGAAGTCTGACAAGCTGAGACCTGTGCTTGCTTCATCTTCTCTTTAACCCTGACCTTAATCATTCTCAAGGATATGGGACAGCAGGACATCAAAGTATCTTCCAAAAGATTGTCTGGCCCAGACTGTTGGGTAAGCAGAGTTGAGGCTCACCTCAGTGTTGTCCAGCAGGAAATACAGAATGGAGCAGTGCAAAAGTTCTAGTGTGAGACTTGAAGCTTCAGTATAGTCCTGCTGGCAGCATTTGTTAGTCTGATGCAGCACAAGTGGTGGTGGCTTGCTCTTAGACCTGATCTGACTGGGCAGAGCCAGCACACAGAATATTGCCACGACAGCAGCCATCTATAGAGATTTCTTTAGAGAAAAATACTGACAAGTTTACTTGTGTTTTTGAGTATATGCTTTTGGTTTTGCTTATATCTGTAACTGCTAATCATGCAAGGGCAACCCACATCATTTTGCCATAAAAAGTAACTTACAAAGGTGCAAAGAAGGAATCTTGAGGCACTTGGGTACTGTGATGATGATGCAGGCAATGTCAGTGCTTTAGGTCAATGTGCATTTGTGCTGCCTGGTTAAAAGCTTTTTGAAAAGAAATCAGCAGGACTTTCATAACAAAACCAGATATGTCTACCCCTTGCTCCATTTATGTTATTAACATTGGATCTGTAGTTTAGGGAAACAAAATTTTACTCCTTTGCAGGTTGATTTCATAGTCTCTTAAATGTTTGTTCTTAGTATTAGGAGCTTGCTCAGAAAAATAAAACATTCTTGCTTTTCATAGGAAACTTTAAGTCATTATGAGTCTTTTTATTAAGATGTCTGAGCTTTAAACAAATCGTTTCATGCATATGAATTCTGTGTAGGTAGGTGCTTTAGGTTTTGTAAGTGTAGCAGAGGAAATGGCATGCTTACAGCTTTTTGCTGGTGAAGGACTGAGGTGTGTTCTGTGACTGCAGAGTGATACGTGTCTGTTGCAAGACTGACTTCTTTCCCACTAAAGCTTTGCAAGTTGTGGCAGCAGCCCCATCGTGCTAATACATGTCTTCTCTAAGAGTTGATTTGCAGTGGCTTTTCAGACAGCTGTTGCTATGATAAATTCAAGGCTTCATAGATGTAAAGTAAGTAAAATTACATAAAGCTACAAATGAAATACATCTCCGTGGAGAAGGACTCTGAAAAACTTTGCAGCACATATGCACTCAGCACCACCTTTTGGTAATCTTGGAATCACAGAATCATTCAGATTGGAAAAGACCCTTGAGACCATCAAGTCCAACCATTAAACCTACTCTACCAAGTTCACCACTAAACCACATCTCTAAGCACCACATCTGAACAACCTTTAAATACATCCAGGGATGGTGACTCAACCGTCTCCCTAGGCATCCTGTTCCAATGCCTCACTACTCTTTTAGTGAAAACATTTTTCCTATGTCCAGCCTGGATCTCCTGTGGTGCAGCCTGAGGCTGTTTCCTCTTGTCCTATTGCTAGTCACTAGGGAAAAGAGGCCAACAGCTGCTTCACTACAACCCCTTTTCAGATAGTTGTAGAGAGCGATGAGCCTCCTCTTCCTCAGACTAAACAGCCCCAGCTCCCTCAGCCACTCTTCATTAGATTTGTCTGGGCTCTTCATCAGATTTCTCACACTTCTCTGTACCCACTCCAGCACCTCAATGTCCTTCTAGTATTGAGGTGCCCAAACCCAATAAGCATGGTACCTGAGGTACTGTCAGACTAGAGTCTGCTAGTGAGAAAAATACTCTGAGAGTGCCAGTCAGTGAGTTTCTACATTCTTTGACTGACGTAGAATCATAGAATCATTACAGATTGGAAGGGACCTCAAAAGATCATCTAGTCCAATCCGCCTGCAACAGCAGGGTCACCTAAACCAGGTCACACAGGAACCTGTCCAGTCGGGTCTTGAATATCTCCAGTGAGGGAGACTCCACAACCCCCCTGGGCAGCCTGTTCCAGTGCTCCGTCACCCTCACGGGGAAGAATTTCCTTCNCAACAGGAATGGTTGGGTTAAACGTAACTACATCTAATTTGTGACTGGTTCTCTAACCTAATACAAGCTTATTTAAGCTTTGCTTACGGTCATCTCTAGATAAATGTACCTGTCTGCAGGTTTAAGGTAATTGTTCAGGACAGAGGAAAAAGATTATGATTTAGTGAGGGGTTGGACTAGATGATTTCTAGTGGTCCCTTCCAACTCCAGTGGTTCTGTGATATGAGCTGTTATATCAGCATCTTTATTCCTCAGCTTATTTTCAGTTCCTCATGCCTCCTGACCAAATTCAAGAATTCTTAAGTTCTTGTTGCACATAATACAGAATCACAGAACATTACAGATTGGAAGGGACCTTGAAAGATCATCTAAATCCAGCCCCCTGGCTGGAGCAGGATAAGCCTACAGCACCAGGTGTACCCAGACTGTCTCCCATCCAATTACAAACTAGGCCCAACCCTGCTTAGCTAATCCAACATTTCCATGTCTATGTCTCTGCCCTCATTCCCCTAAGACAGTGGGTTGTCACCTGTATCTGTCTGTCTCACTGTCTGATCTACAGTAAGGTAAAGGATTTCCATTCTGATAATCACATGTGAAATAAATTTCACCCATGACCTGTTGTGGTTATCCATTAAGATGTCCCTTCCCTGATTTTCATTCTGATGCTTTTTCCTTGTGCACATAATTTGTTGTTAGGTAAATATGAGTGCTCCCCTCAATTGCAGTGGTACTCGCTTGTTGATTTAAAATGTTAATTAGCAGTTCAAAGACAATAAAAATATTAGAGAATCACCCAGAGGCAGTGCTGGTGTGTTAGAAGAAAAACAATAAATGGAAAACATCTATTGTTTCTCCCTAGAAAGAAGTCTGTGGAGTGCAGTAATATTCTACTGTGCCTGAAAACTATTTGGAACATGCTGTACCATACTTAAATCTAGCTGCAAAAGTAAAAATAAGAGCTAATCCAAAACAAAAAGCAAAGTACAGAGTGAGTCCAGTGGCCAAAGGGATGGTTGCCGTGGTGTGGTGGCCGAGTTTACACCACTGTTGTGCTCCTCAAGCTTTTTACATGCTAGGAGTAAGCTGGGAGTAGAGTTTCAGGTCGTAACAGCTTTGGTCTTCTGCAAAGTGTGGTTGTATAGTGCGAACACAATAAAGGGAAATCACATTGCTGGTTATCCTTCTGACTTGGATCACAGGTTTGTGATGGGGTTCAGGAGATGCAAGTGGCAGCTCACAAAGGTCACACTGCAAGCTTCAGAGGTGCTTGGTGCGAGCACCAACTACCAAGGCAAAGTAGTTAAGAGGTAGTGGCAGATAGATGTGGTAAGAGCTTTATATCAGTCTTGTTCCCACTCCATCTTTAATATAGAAAAAAAATCTTCACATGTGGCATATAAAACAAATCACCTCCTGTGGAGTTACGTACTTTGGTTTCTAGATTCCCAGAAGTCAGGAAAATGTTTCCAGGAAGTAAATCAGTAGTAATTCCTACTATAATAAGGGCTTTCTCTGTAAGAGCTGCTAGTTGCTATGTGACTAGGAGCTTTTGAAATTGGACATAGGATTTTAAATTTTTTCCACTAGCAAAGAAGCTATAAAGTTTTCATGTAAGAATTAAAAGATTCAGTGAGTACTTCATATGCTGTGTTGCAGCATCCTGCATAAGGGTTTGCTCTGAAAAATCTAAGTTATTCTTAGGTCAGATGGACAAGTTTTTTTATAGAGTTTGCTTGCAATTATTGTAGACTTGTAGTAGCAGACAAAGATTATTGCTTCTAGTCAGCCTGTAAAAGGATGGATTACCTCTGCTGAAAGTTAGACTTGAGGACAGACAGGTCAGGCAAGGAAAATGCTAGATGTAGTCTGGGACACAGGAAGGAAGGGTCTTTTGTAATGACTTGGATCTCTACAAGTTACATACTGCTACAGCTCTTTCAGCTACTGCAGACAGAACAATTAAATGGGGCTTAGGCTTTGGAGTTCACTGTGTAAACCGCTAGTCCGTGTGCTTTCCTTAAGTGTGGTTTCTTGAAGAAAACGAAGTCTAAGAAATTGAACAGTTTGTCGTTTGCAAGCTTAAGTGACCTTTTCATTTTAGGTTTGTTTCCATAAATAAAATTCTCTACTTCTCTAGAAATGTTTTTAAGAGGGGAAAATTGATTCAGCACATTCAAGTTGTATGTTAAGTGGTTCTGATAAGGCAGAGCAGTTAAAGCTGCGGAACATGCACCTGAGCATTAGCAGATACAGGCCTTGTTATTTATTTTCACTACTATTTCATGCTTCAGGCAAGACAAAATTAGAAAACCCAAGTATGTTATCTGTTTTAAATACTCAAAGAGAAGGCAACCCTTTAGAAAGAAAAGGGAATGGTGGGGTTTTTTTCAATGTGTGTGCCAGTATCCATTAGCATTAGACTGGTTAGTGTCTTGTTGCCTGTTTTGTCCCATGTCTCTGCACCCCTCAAAGGTTGTTCCTGAAGCCTGTGTTCTCTTCTGTCATAGATCTGCTTTGACTGTGTTATCTTAATATATAGTTTTCTTTCACCAAGAACTGAGGATCCCCAGTCCATCAACCAGCGCTGATTCTACTGAATCCCACATTCTATCTGAAATCAGTTTTCTCCTAGATTTTTTAGCAAAAAGAGGCTCCGGTGTGTCCACAGGGCCACATGAACCCTTAACTCAGCTCCTGAGATTGTGTCCTGTGGATCAGTCTCATGGCACCAAGAGATGCCAGCTTCTCCTGTGATAATTATGTGGATGACGTCTTTTGCCAGGTTTTGATTTTGGCCATCTTGTTTCATGAAACTTTATTAGAAGACTTTTCCTTGAATTAGAGAAAGTTACAAGGTTTACTTTTCCGAAGGAGCCAAGGGAAGAACTTAATATTTTCAGTTGTTTTATTCCTGTTAAAGTATTTACTATGCAGGCTGCAAAGTGCCTTAAAGCTAACATGCCCTGCTGTATGGCAACTTACTTGCTTTGCTGCTGAGCCTCCAGGATCCTTCATTATTATGGTAAACTGGTTGTTTAGTGACCTACACTGGGAAATCATCAGGGCTTCACATTATCAGGTCTCTCCTGTGATGAAGTTGTTCTTGAACTTCCATGTGTAAGCAGTGGTCCACTACTCCCTGAAGCCAAATGTGTCAAGCCAAAGCATTTCATGGGTGGCCTGTTTGTTGCTGAGATTTGTTTAGTAGCTTAATGTGCTCCCTGAGGATTTATTTTTTGGTTTCCTGGGCATAGGAAGGCCTGATTCTTTCCCATTTTCCTTTGTGTTGTCAGTTTAGACAGTTGTTGACCCTTTCAGTCTGACATGGTAGATGTGAGCACTGCAAAAGCAGGGTTATAGTATGAAGAGACAATACAAAAAAAATCTTGTTATGCTGAGGAGGGGAGCAAGATGTTGGCGATGGGGGGAAGAAGGGCACTGTCTTACTTAGTGTAAAGCAGGATGTTTTCCAGGTACTGGATTTGAAATCCCAGTATAAATTACTTGGGCCTTGGACATTAGACTACTTAATAGCTACCTTAATTGTGCCTTCAACAACTGATTAATAAGGCTTCTTATCAATTGTTATTAATCTGAAATATCACCTGTTTTGGCAGTACTGTCAAGACTAGAGGAAAAATACCATCTACTGCAGAGCCCCTGGTTACAAGTCATGTTGGATATCTTGATTTCTTTTAGATTTAAAAAAATTTAAGTTAGCACTTCTGCTACCTTTGCATATTATCTTCCATTAGCAAAGAACACATGCCATGTTTTCTAGCTCTTTAACTGTACAGAGCCTATGAAACTAGGCAGAGCCTCTTTTGAGGTAGGATGTAAATGTATTGGTCTGCATGGGCTCTAACAGTCAATTTATTGGCTTTGAGAGTATGGCTGTTTGCATGACTGAACTGATTTACATTTTGGGATTCGGTTCTTAAAATTAGAAATAATCCTTTCTGTTTTCCTCCTTGTGTGATAGATGTAGGTGCTACTGGTTTTTTACATATTGAATTGTCTCTGGTCCTTTCAAAAAGATGGGAGGTGTAGCACTGAAAGGTATGTGTTCCTTTTTCACTGGGTGTTAATGTGTGTTTGTCTTTCTGAAGCCCTCACAGAAACCAGCAAAGCCTTTCATTGTGTTTTCCCAGTACAGGGAAAAAAAAAAAGCCTTCAGCTGTCTCATCTTTATATTCTTTGTATTTTACATTCTCTTAGGTAATAAATCACAGAAATCTAACCCAGCTTCTGTTTGTGTTCTTATTCTGTTGAATGTATACGTGTATGCATGCACCTACAGATACACAGCCCATGGAACTGCTGTTGGCTTATCTGCAGAAGTAGGTTGCTGGTTTTGGTCTTTCCAGTGTATGAACAGTGCTGCTGTAAACAAGAAAATAGATTTCCCTATTAATAGTGTCAGATATGCCTGTGCCCAGCTAACACTGATGTAGCCTAAACAGATGCAGAGCTGATGATGCTTTTCCTGCTGAAGGAATGTGATGCAGTGATGTTTTATGTCCATTTAGAAAGGTATCAAACCTATGCCATTTAGAAATCCCTAACTCCTGCAGCAAAGCCTTGCTTCAGAAACTGGGTTGGGTGTGGGTGGGGTGGTTGTGGTCTCACTCTGGGCCTGTTCTCTCAGTATATTTACTGCTGGTGAGAGGTGGCCCTCCCCATGGCAGGGGAGTTGGAGCTTGATGATGTTTGAGATCCCTAATCCGTTCTATGATTCATATTTGTAGTACGATGGATTTTGAAACTTCTCAGCCAACTGTGGAAATCCTCTGAATCACTTCTGAAAGTCAAACAAGCAGGCCTGCTGAATTAACTATAGTACTGAATAATACACTAATTGCCCTACTGTTAATTTTGAGTGTGTAATTCAACTCTCAACTCTGCCTGAGACTTAAGTGTCACTGAGCTATAGACTTCCATTGCCAGTCTGCAGGTCTGCTGTAGAAACTGCTGTAGATTTATCTAGTTCAAACATCTAAAAGGGCTTAAAGCTGAAACGAAGAAGCTGTTTACAAGGGACTCAAGATCTCACCTAAAATGAGCCAGCAGAAATGTTTAGCTGAAGCTATTTTCTGGAAATATTTAGGATGAAAAGAGGCAAAGAGAGCCTGGAGAAAAGGCATCTCTGAGGTGACCTTATTGCAGCCTTTCAGTACTTAAAGGAAACAAGCTTTGTAGCAAAGCCTGTTGCTACAGGACAAGGAGTGATGGGTTTAAATTAAACACGGGGTAATTTAGATTAGACGTAAGGAAGATGGTGATGAAAGTGAGGGTGATGAAAGACTGGAAACACTTGCTCAGAGAGGTGTTGGAGCCCCTTCTCTTAGGACACCAGGGCAGTGGCAGGTGTTTAAGGACAGACTGGATGTGGCCCTTAGTGCTCTGGTTTGGCCAGTGTGGTGATGTTAGGTCACAGGCTCGGCTTGATGATCTTAGAGGTCTTTCCCAGCCTCAATAGTTCTGTGATTCTGTGATGTTCAGGATCAAGCTGGATGAAGTTCTGAACAACCTGATCTAGGTGAAGATGTCCATGCTCACTGCAGGGAGGTTGGACTAGGTTACCTTTAAAAGTTCCTTCTAACCCGTGATTCTGTGATCACAGGGTCAGACTTAGCTGTTTGTTGTTATTAATCATTAGGTCTAATGCTCGCCATTTTTGGGTTCTGACAGTTATCTTTTTAGTCAAAGTGGCTGTGGCTACTTTGTGTATCTATGTGTTGTCATAGATCATCACCTCCTAAAGTGATAGTGAAACAGGTGTAGTGGTCCTCGCAAGCAGTAGCATGAATTAAGTTCATAGGAT
>VXBP01000579.1:0-30635 GCA_013400115.1 Rhinopomastus cyanomelas
GGTCCCTCCCAATCCCTAATGTTCTGTGATTCTTGCAACTTGTAAATACTGCCAGGAACAATACGACTTAAAATAGTATAGCTCACATATTTTTAAACAGTTTTAAATTCCAAACTGGCAGCACCCAACTGGTATTTTTCAAAGACAGGTATGGCAAACGTTTTTGAAAACAACTTTTGCCCCAGCTGTGCTCTTGAGCACGGTGGCAAGCCTGAACACCAACAAAGCAAGCACCTGACAGTTCTGGCCTCCATAAAGAGCCTTGGGAAAGGCCTCGATTTATGGCAGAGGTGGTGTGGAATTCAGCAGCAGCGTTGGGAGGACAAAACCACAAGCAGTGAGCCAGCCTACAGTGTTTACACAGCTGCAAGCTCAGGACCGATTTTTTTCTAAAACTTACTTGAACAGGGAGAACACTGATGGGTCCTGGCTGTCATCCTCAGATGCGTAGATCATCAACTCATGACTTCAAACGGAGACTATCAAGAGCTAAGTAAAACTACCGCAGTTTTATGATGTTAAAGGGAAAAATAAAACATTTGTCAGGTACTTTTTTTCCCTCCTGTGAGCAAGCAGGCAAAAAATGTCAATCCTATTGGGAAACTGTTCTACGATATTTGAATGCCGTTACCCTACAGATTAAATGATGGCATTAGCTCTCATGTGCCCTGCACACTATGACCTTTGAAGACTTGGGAAAAAACGTTGAAGAAACTGCATAAACAAGACAAATCGACAGCCCTTTGAAGTACGTAAGATCTGCCTGCAGCCATTTTGGCTTACAGGGATTTCCAGCAATGATGCAGGTAATACCTTTGCCGCTCACGCATGGTGCCCTCATCTGTGCAGGCTGAACTTTCACGCAGACTCCAGGACCTGTAGCAAGAAGGTTTTCAATGAGACGTGGACAACAGCAGAAAGCCACGTGCGTGTTGCAGTCACTTAATGTACAACAGCTCCTTGGCACGCTCGCGTGTTACACGGGAAAAACCTCCAGAGAGCCTGGTCCCCCTGCTGCCCGAGCAGGAAACACTGAGAGGATGACATTTCTGAGCTGCGAGGGCTGGGAGCAGACTGCTGGTCAGCTGTGGTTCTGCCCTTTCTTAAGAAGATGAGAGAACTTCAGTTATTTTGTTCTGCGTGGGACACAAACGCAGAGCTTCTGTTAGCACACGCTTGAAATTCAACCCATGTCTCTCTGCAAGTGCCAGTCTTCCTAACAGCTCGCGCCAGACAAGAGTTCACCGCCACGGTACAACCAACAAAGGTAACAAGTTAGAAGACATTTGCTCAGTTTTAGCACAAAAGAGACGTAAGCGTTTAGGCCCATTTTCTTTTTATTAATAATATAAGGTTCTAGAATCTCTTAACATTACAACTGAAATGTTACAGTGAGTCTCACACTAAAATAACAAACACTGTTTGGCTTTATTTGCAGAAAGTTAAATTACAACCTTGACGAGTGCACGTTTTCAAGACTGAGAATCTGTGTTTTCTGGATGTCAGTGCTAACGCGTCCCTGTCTTTGAAATTGGTTGAAGTTAATTAACATTGCTGCAGAAGAACTATTTGGCCTGGCTTCTGTTCACACCCGTAAGGCAAAGGATGACAGCCCTAGCGATCCGCGTACTCTGAGCCAAGAGGAGACATTGTAGCTTGACTGAGATTTGGATCCCGGATCAATTGCTAACAAGCGTTCTCCTTCCCCTCAGAACCCCTACAGAAGCCCTTTCCTTGTAAATACATTTTGCAGTCGCGCCATTCGCACTCTGCACCGTCCCTCCTCCGAAGAGGGCAGAAGCTGCGTAACTGCAAGTCATGACAAGCTTCACTAAAACCCCTGTAACTCACATACGGCCAGAACAGTCAAGAAACAAAAGTACTGCATTATGCCAAGGCTCTCCATTCTCTGAACAGGCTGAAGCTATAGGAATTGAAGTCTTTGGAAAGAAAAGTACAGAGGGAAGACTGGTGGAAGATGTGAGTGTCAGAGAAGGGAAGATTTCTTTTAGACAGGCAATGATCTGTGTGTATCCCACACATTAGAGTTTTATCCATTCTCATTAGGAATTTAAATGTGACATTACAGTCCGCTGTAGACGTGTTTAACTGCAGTTTCACTAAGCTCTAACCAGTTTGTAAGATAGAAAAGTATTTAGGAAGACAGCAATAGGGCAGTCCTTATACAAAAGTGTTCATTATCCTCAGAGCCAGCCAGTGCCATTGCTTTGAGGCCCTTATGGCCTGTCATCACATCTCCCAGTAAGACAACTGACATGCAATAAAAACCTTTAAAGGCAGTGGCTACTTAGAGGTTAGAGAGAGAGACACGGAGTTTTTGCCTGCGTAATTTCCATACCAAAAAGAGGTGAAGAAACCATGGCCAGAGATTTGAGCAGTGGGAAGGGTGTCCCAGAGCTGTGCTGGACTTTAAGTCAACAAATCTTATGAGAGCAGTATCACCGAGTTGTAACTACTTGTTGTACTTCTGCTTGTGCTGTCATTCTGCAAAAAGACTTCACATATTTCAAAACAGATTCTTCATATAGTTAGACACAGACTTTTCACTGAGGCACGTAAACACCCTTCACACTCAGCAACTCTATTTCAGCAGTAAGTCATCAGCAAGGTGCCACCTGTGGCACGTGGTCACCACCGTGCAGCACGTGAGATGTGGAAGTCCGCTGCACAAAGAGGTGTGGGTTCACTCCGCTGAGATGCCGCCGGGTACGTAAGGAACACTTAACCACAGCGTAAGGACTGTTTCCTGAACCAGATGACACCTAGCGTTTCGGTTGCTGCTGAAATATGAACTCGGGGGGCCAAAAGCAAAAATACAGAGTCGATCTTTACGCTGAAATGTTGTGAAACAAAAACCATTTGAAATAAGTCTAGTTGCACTGCAAGTATCACATTAACATTCCGTTTTCTGACCTGCAGATCATAAGGAAAACTTCAAGCACCTTGACAGCATGCATTTTACAGTGATGTTTTGAATGTTCGTGGGATTTGAACATTAATTGTAGAACCCAAATTCACCTTTAAACAAGTTCCAAGTTGTCTGATATGCAGTATTTTTCAAGCATTTTGTACTCTTTTTGGTGTATCACCAATAATAAGAGCTAATTAGTATTCTAAAGTAGATTAAAAAGAAAATGCAATGGGTTTTCTTCTCCTCCTGAAGGGCATTACCAATACAAAAGGTGTCCAAACTGACACTACAGAGCTGTGAAGCAGTTGGCTAGAGAGACAGTGTCCTCAAAGGATAGGCTATTTTTTTAATCCTACGCAATCATATACATTAATTATAAAAAAGTTGAATAATTTCCTTTAAGAAAAGAACCCACCTTAAAAATGGATCATGAATATTGACAAATTCTTTGTTTTACTGATTAAGATTCAAGTTTCAATGTAAAAATGCTTACTCTTACACCATATTGATCAAGAAAATATTGAATTTTCTTAAATTTCAATGGACAATTAAAATCGTGGCTACTAGTGAAGTAAATGAATCGTAAAGGCCGTAGGAAACTGTACATAACTAAAATGGGAAAAATCTCACTTTCAGGATGGCAGCATGTTTCTATTGAAGTGTTTTATTAAACTGTTGAGACTGTTTCAAAAATACCGTGTTGGGCAGTTTCAGTTGAATGGCCAAGAGTTTTTAACTGAAAAAGATTTTACATCTCTGCAAAACAAACAGGAGCAAAAAACCAAACACTCTGGGACTGAAGTACAGACGAACGCAAAGTTCTGTTCCAAACCTGTTCTCAACATACAGCGAGATGTCCATCGGACAAAACTTGTAGTGACTGACCTACAGGTAATTTAAGATTATCCCAGCAATGCAAATACAACTCAGAGCAGCTCAACGGTGTAAGACGTGCACTAGTACCGTGGTGGGAGACTGAGATTTTAGACTTGCACGGTCTCTTTTGATCAGAGCCTACCTGCATCTGTGATTGACGGAGTCACTGGCTTCAAGTTTGTTATGTACTTAACGCCTCAGCACAGTGACGTACTCCTTGGTGATCTCATCTGTCTCTTAGCAGCTTTCCTTTATCAGTCGAGCAGCTGCTTCCCTAGGAAACACTGTTGTCAGTTTTTGGTCTCCTTGCAGAGGATGCTTTACTAAGAAGCATCTGGCAGTACCCAGCATTGAAAATACCCGTCAGCTGCGCTGCCTAACCCAGCCTGGAAGTTCACATTTGCATTTCCTGGTTGGTCATACTCTTTGTGCCTAATGGGCTGTTTAAGAGCGTAAGTAAACATCCATAAACATTAAGAGTGGCGTTTACACTTTATTGGGGGAGAGGGTGGCAAAAAAATCAAAGTTGCTGGTTTTGAAAGCTTAGTCTGTTATATTTGATTACTGGGATAAATACAATGATAGTGGAGGAATCTCAACAGTAATTTTGAAGAAGTTTTAGTACATCTTGTTGTGCAGGTCTTTATAAAAGGTTTTTGTTTCCAAAGATGTTATTGGGGTCCACATATTCCTTAACAGATTTAAGCATTCCCAAGCCAACATCAGAGATGCTCTCCTTCATCCAGTGCTTCCGTAATTTGCCTACTGGAAAAACAAAACCAAAATGTTTCAATACATGGCAGGATTCTAAGAGCAAATTAATCTTGTGATCATGAATGAATAAACACTGTGTGATGAATGCTTTATTCAAAGATGAGAAATGTTTTGCTTTATTTGATTTATTGAGCCCACCAGACTATCAAGCTCATTAAGCTCAGCATACTCCCAGAGGAAGACTCTGTTCCACACTGTCTACTTTCTTTAGAAACTATGAAATTTAGAGGAAGCTGGGGCTGAAATCACATGCTTTATTATCATAGGGTATTGGTATTAAGGTTTAAAAAGTCACCAAGCTAGTTTTAAGCAGGAAACCGTCAAGGAGATTACTAAAAAGCAGAACCCCACACATCCCGACTGCTTTAAAGTGAAAACATTAACTCAAACAGTGCTGCTTTAAATGGCAAAAGAAGGTTTAAAGCCCAGTTTGAAATCAACAAAACCGTTTTCTTTCAAAAACGTTTACACAGAGTGGTAACTGCTCACACCATTACACACAAGTTTAGTTTTCCATGTAAAAAGAGAAAAACTACCAAGTACAAAGCAAAGCTGAAACACCAGACACTTCAGGATTCATTTCACTAGAGTCTCACAACAGTCCTGTTAAACGGCCAAATGTTCACATACTAATTAACCAGCTCATCAACCCTGATTTAACAGATCATTCAAAATATGGGACACTTTTTGTTACACATGCTATAGTATTTAAGTTGTCACCCTGAAAAACAAATCAATTTGTCAGCATGATGTGATATATAGTAAAGGTTTGAGAAGCAAATGCTTTAAGAGTATGTAAAGCCAAACTCAAGCCATCTTTTGTGTCCTGTTCTCAGGGTAACAATCAAACTGTCATCAGAATAACAAATTGCAGGGACACCTCCGGAGAACAAAGTGTATTTGTTTATACCTTAAGGAATACGAGCTGGTCACACTGCGACTGAAAAAAGCAAATAATGGGAAAGATGAAAGAATGAAGTAAGCAGCTTGCTAGGAAACAACTATTAGCAGCATGTGTGTCAAGAGCAAAGATCATAACTGAAGGACAAATTAATTTGTCATGTGATTGTATGTTGCAGCCAAGCTCAAGACAAATAATCCCTACCTGTAAGTGTATTATCACTAAAATTTGACTGTGTGAGCAAGTGGATGAACTTGAATTTTACCTGGGGAAGCTTTAATACTGTTGCTATGAAGAAAAAAAAAAAAAAAGGAATGATGTGGCTTGACCATCATCTCAAGTCACTTCACACTCACTCTTCCACAAGCTGCTGAACAACAGTCATTACCACTCTTAACTGTTAGCTGTAATATAGTTTCACTGAATGTGTCCTGTGGTTATGGATGTAATTGTCCTGAAAAGGCTGCAAACAACTGTTCCAACAAGATGGAGCACATTAGCATCACAGCAGGATGCCCAACAGCTAGCCTGCCTGCCTCTGTGACACCTCCAGTAATAATGCAGTTCCACCAGGGACGGAAGGACTGTCGGAGCAGCACCAAGCAGTCGTTGCATATTTAATGAAGTCGCTCACCAAGTGCTGGAAAACAGACGGCGCTTGGAGTGCATCATTAGTTCTGTCAAAGTGATAATTTACACATCTATCTTGTCAAATTTTCTAAGGTTTATACTTTTACAATAATAAATCTAACATACATTTGATTAGTGAACTGGAAAGCAAAAAGCTGTACTACAGTTACCAGCAGTCCTTCACAAACATGTTCAGTGAAAAGATTTTAACCCCTTGCTAACAGTAGGTTAGGTCCCTTTCTCCTACTGTTTGTGCCAATAAAATACATGTAGACTTCTCAGCTACTCAGGTTTTTGTATTCCAGTCGAAAAGCATTGGAGCAACCTTAGTATTCTGAGCTCAAAGTTTTCTGTGTGGGTCCATCTGATTGAATTGAAAATGGACAAAGGAAAGATTCTGTGCGGACAAGAGCACCACTTAGAACAGCAATATTTATATTTGTTCAAGTTAACACCACCCTCTAAGTACCCTGTTCTTCCTCCACAGGAGGATCCAACAAGCCTTAAGGATGTAAAGGGATAACAAGGAAGAAAATGCCATGTAAGACACTGCCATGAACATAAAAAGAATTCCAAGTTGCTTAACTCCACTCTAAGCCTATCCAAACAGCAGCTTTGGTCTCTAAGAAGCTTTCACTTCTGCAACAAAAGGTTTCAGTTCAGCCTGATCTTACCATGGACTACAGAAAACTATCCTTTTGCTTGTAGCCTTAAGAAAGTAGACTTTATAGTTTTAGGCCTAAATAATGACATTTATCTAGAACTGATATCCTGTTCCTGCAGAACCAACCCTGCTGGTCACAAAAGATAAAGTGGGAGTATAGCTAGGATGGCTGCAAAAAAATCTGGTAGCTCAGGATGGAGCATCATGCAGCAATTGTTTTTTTACTTTTGGAATACAAAGTACTTGGGCACACATAACAATCTTCTAAGGGCAGTTTTAATGTAGCTGATGGAACTCAGCTATAACTCTACAGCTATGCAGAACACGTTTATAGCAGTGTGTAGTCCCATTCAGATAGGCTCTTCTGGTGGCACTTCACATGGCTCTAAGACTTCCTCTGCCCCAACAACCCTTTCAGCTTACAGGTAGTTATTGCAGAACAGTGTCTGTGCAAAAGGAATAGCAGTAACAAAGTATGGGGCTCTTCCAACTAACTTGTTGGATGTTGTTCTTAAAGTTGTTTCTCTCTCCGGAAAGCATCTCCGCTCTTACATATTGCTTCAGACTTGGTTACTCTTCCAGAGAAATCTCTGCAATACTGAGAGAAGTCAAGTGTTTTCATCTAATACAGGTGATGGAGTACACCAGCATACCTGAAATACTCAGTCTACTATATAAATAACACCATCACCGTAACAGCTTGGATATTTTTACTTGATATCTAAACACCTTGAAAATACCTAAGTTGTGTGTTGATGAATCAAAGTCCTCTTCTTTTATTTGGCAGCGAAGACTACTATTCTATTAAGACTTTCAACAGACCAAGGAGAACATTACAACTGCATTATAGGTATTCATGTCACATAAGCTAACTCTGTGTCTGACGAACGGTACAGTCTAAACTCATTCTAATTAGTGAAACAAACTTCTGTCTTAAAAGCAGAGCACCATCATGCTCCAGTGCTTAATTTAACGTACGATTCTTTTCTCCTCTATGCATAGGTGTGCGTTCAACAGCTTCCATAAGGCAATTATATCATTCCCAATTCTGTAGCTTAAGAGTTATTGAGGCAACTTAAGCCACTGCCTCTTACAGATGCCAAGGAGTTGGAAAGAACTGCAGTGTCCAACACACAACTAAATGCAAATATGGTGTGGGATTTTTAGGTTGGTTCATTTTTTATAGGGTGGTGGCTTTGGTTTGATTTTTACAGGGTTGAAATAGGTTGTTTTTTTTTAGTTTTCCTACATAAATTGCCAGGCAATTGATACTATACCTAAACCTGTGGACCTGAGGCTACCCGGTTAAACTTTATGGTAGTCAATCTGTCCAGAAAGTGGAAGAAAATTAAGAAAATTAGTTCTATTACGGTAAGTGGTTAAACAGGGGCATTTTCCTCAAACTGACAAGCTGCTAATTATTTCCTTAAGTAACCAGTTTTAGCTGGAACATTCCCTGCCAGGAAAATCATTACATTTTGCAGCGTTCCTTAGTTTTACACGGGCACTTATCTAGGTAATAACAGGAGGGATCAGGCCCACATCCGGCCAGCTTCCTTTCGATGCCGTATCTTTCAAAGCTGCTACAGCCGTATGTATACCCCAGTCGTGTCCACTCATACTTCCTCAGCACATGTTACAAATACAAAAAAAATATGTACTTAATGCAAAAATGCAAGGAGTGACACAAGATATGGGTGGCTTTAGGGCTTGCCCTAAATTATCAGGAAACAAAATCATTTCTCTTAAACTGATACAGGAAACTCGTGCCACTTTGCAAATGCAACGTTTCCTCTAGCAACCCTTACTTACGTGACTTCAAAAATTAAAGTGTGTCAGGAGGACACAAAGGCAGGAGGACTGAAACTGTGTTCAAAGATGTGCACGACCCCTTTTCAAGCACAGTACATAGTCAAGGCAGGATGAAACCTATAATCAAAACTATATCATGTTATGCTATGAAACTAATACCAGGAACAATACAACTAGGATATCAATGTCAAAACCTTTTAGTGTGTCAAGAGATTATGTCACGGTGTTATTTTAAAAGTACAAATACAGCATAAAAAACCACTTCAAATTAATATACTATAAACTATTTTAAAGCCACCAAGCAGCTTTTCACAGGAGTTGTGTTCTCACTAAATTTGTTGTGAACAAACTACCACATTTAGCTGGGACTATTAGATTGCCAGGATCGTTAAAACAATCTCTTCTAAAAGCATCAGTTTTCTTACACACAGCTGAACCACTCCTACATAAAGAGTGCTACCCGAGCAGCTATCTATTTTGGGCATTTATTTACAGCAGGCATATTTTAGATTCTTCCTAAGTGTAAATTGTTCACTATATAATCCAGAAACATTATCAACTGTTAAATACTAACATTGAAGTAGGAAAGCCATTCCTGACACTTGTGAATATTTGAAAGTCGAGAGAAATAATCAAATAATTTCTTCTTGAGGTAAAAGGACAAAATTATCTAAGTTGCAGTAGTATAAAAATATCAGATTTATATAAAAACCCTCTATAGTCTACATCAAAATACGGATAATTGCTAATTTGAAAGGATAAATTAATTACACAGATGTATACGTCTGTGGATTTCTTTAATGGAATATTGCTCTTTTTACATATTTTGCAAGGTAGAAGCTCTAAGGCAATCCATTAAATTACACTTCTTAAACTATTTAAGTCTCACAAGTCATTGTTGGGGAGAGATTCTTACAGTATTTAAAGTCATTTTGTGTGCCTTTAATCAGCCTTGCCTAAAAAGTACAATATTTTTCATTAGCCTGCAGGGAAGATATATTGAGACTAAAATAGAAACCTAACTTCCTGAAGTTACTCTTAAAATTACAATTTCTCGCTGTAAACTGTAGCTGTCTACCTGCAGTTAGCATTTCCCTTGATGCAGTTTAGGGCTTTAGACATCTCAAGCTGTCGCATACAACCACTTCTTCACTCAAGGAGTATATGAAGATTGACTTAGCAGGCTTTGTATTTCCTATAGCCTCAAGTCCCAGACTACATCTGTTTTCTTTGATACACAAACCCAGAGTTAAAATAGCTCCATTTATCACGGTGTGATTGTAGGCAGACAAACCAGCCTGTTTCCAGATAGTGAAAACAACTGTTATTAATCACAATTACAAGACAAATACTAAAAGAAATTGCTCTAGTATTTTTCTTACCCCACAGAATGGACTGGACTTAGCAGTGCCAAGTCACAAGGCCTCAAGGTCAGTAAATAAAACTGATACTATTACACTAATTTGCAGCAGCACAACAGCTAAGCACTGAAAGAGTCTTGATTATCGCACACCACCTCCAAACAAACCGCTCAAAGTAGAAAATCCTTGTTGGTGTAAGAGGCAGTCATGCACACAACAGGAACATACAAAGCCTAACAGACTTCAAGGTTCCCATATTCAGGGAGTCAGAAAGCTCAAGTGTGCAATGGTTTGAAAAGGCTACATAGCAACTTTCTTCCTTGTTCAAATATGCTGGGAGCAAGGTTTCATACGGCGGAGGCAAATACATCCAAACATGTGACAAGCTCCAGCTGCAAGCGAGTTAATGGATGAAACACTAGTCACAGTAAAATACAGCTGTCACAGTGGGGGAGAGCACAACAGTACGTCCACATCCCTTGTGTGAGTTGACCTACCCACTAAACCACCATCGTAAAGGATTTACTCAGCGGACAGGGAGCATATTAAAAAATAATGCAATTATTTTCATTCATGTTCTCATCTTTCAATGTCCCAACATTGCTAAATCGGAGTCCATTTCAGTCTCTGCCACGGAGACAGATGCCTGAACACAGACCAAGCTAAAAATTGAGGTCACCAACATATCTTAAAGCACAAGTTCTGCCCTTCAGTTGACCCTCACACAACGTTTAGACAAAATGAGTAACTCTGGTTTTAAACCAGACTTCCTCTTTCCTCTTATTTGTGTGACCAGAGAATGCAGCTAGAGAGCAAAGAGAAACACCTGTCTCTTCAAGTTTCAAGAAGCCAACTGCACAAATCAAACCAGCTTCACACAGCTTGACACCTAGGTTTCAGCATCACATATAAGCACAAAGTCAATTGAAATAAGGCTTGTAAGTCGGGACAAGTAGTTCCCAAACTCCAAGAGAGCAAAACAAATGGTCAGAAGTTAACACTAATAACAATATTTACATAATATCAACTCTGCAACAAATGGTAGGGTTTCAGCTCATCAGAAAGGACAGGCAGGGTAGATGGGGGGGTGTTGTCTCTGTATCAGAGATCAGCTGGAGTGTACGGAAATCCACCTGGGAGCAGATGAGGAAAGGATTGAGAGCTTAAGGGCCAGGGTAAAGGGAGGGCAGAGGACATTATGGTGGGAATAAGCTATAGGCCACCAGAACAGGAAAACCAAGTGGATGACACTCCTCATAGGCAGACAGGGCTGGTTTCATATTCATAAGGCCTGGCCCTCGTGGGGTACTTCAGCCACCCTGAAGTCTGTTGTAAAGACAGTGCATCAGGGTATAAACAATCCAGGAGATTCCTGGAGTTCACTGATAACTTCTTCCTCCAAGTGTTAGAGGAGCCAGTGAGGAGAACTGCTGGACCTTGTCTTTACCAACACATTGGGGCTGGTGCAGAACGTGAAACTCAAGGAAAACGTAGGCTGCAGTGGTCATGAGAGGGTGGAGTTCGTGATCCTTAGGGCAGCATGGAAGGTATTCAGCAAGTTTGCTTCTCTGGACTCCAGGAGAGTGGACTTTGGCCTCTTCATGGACCTGCTCAGTAGAGTGCATTGGGATAGAGTCCTGAAGAGACTGGGTGCCAAGTAAAACTGGTTAACGCTCAAAGACCACTTCCTCCAAACTCAGAAACATCCCTACAAAAAGAAAGTCAGGCAAAAATGCCAGGAGGCCCGTGTGAACGAGCAAGGAATTCCTGGACAAACTTCAGTAAAAGAAGGAAGCCTAAAAGGGCAGAAGCAAGGATGAGTGGTCTGGGAAGAATACAGAGGCATTATCTGTGCTGCCAAGGATAGGGTTAGGGAAGCCACAGCTCACACAGAGTTAAATCTGGTGAGGGACACTAATTGAAACAAGAAGAGCTTTTACAGGTATTTCAGTGAGAAAACCGAAAACTAGGGAAAATGTGGGCCCTCTCTGGAAGGAAACAGGTGACCTGGTTAGCTGGGATCTGGAGAGGATTGAGTTGCTCAACGACATTTTTGCCTCAGTCTTCACTGGCAAGAACTCAAACCATGTCACTCAAGTCACAGAGATCTGGGAATATGAGAAGGAAGAGCCACCTGTTGTAGGGTCAGACCTTACAAAGAACTTATAGGTTCACAAGTCCATGCGGTCAGATAAGATACACCCACAGCTTCTGAAGGAACTGGTACATTAAGTTTCTAAGCCATTATCCATCATATTTGAGAAATCATGGTAGTCCAGTGAGGTTTATGCCAACTGGAAAAGGAAATATAACCCAATTTTTAAAAAGAAAAAAAGGACGACCCAGGGAACTACAGGTCAGCCAGTCTCACCTATGTGCCTGAAAAGATCACAGAGCAGACCCTCCTGGAAACTTTGCTGAGGCAGATGGAGAACATGGAAGAGATTGGTAACGCCAACATGGCTTCAGTGGAGGTAGATCATGCTTGACAAATGCAGTGGCCATCTACCATAGGCTTACAACACTGGTAAGTAAGGGTAGAGCAACCGATGTCACCTACCCAGACTTGCGTGAGGCATTCTACACTGTCCCACATGACATCCTGGTCTTTAAAATAGAGAGACACATGGATTTGACTGCTTGGTGGATAAGGAATTGGTTAGACAGTCACACAAAGTTGTGATCAACAGCTCAATGTTCAAGTGGAGATTGAGCACGAGTGGTATTCCTCTAGGGTCTGCTTTGGGCCCAGTACTGTTTAACATCTTTGTTAATGGCATGGACAGCTGCCCAGGGAGGTTGTGGATGTCCCCATCCTGTAAGTATTCAAGGCCTAAGGCAGTAGGGGTTGGAACTACATGATCTCTGAAGTCCTTTCCAATCTAAGCCATTCTATGATTGAATTTGGTTATGTTTCAAAGTCACTCTCTTATGCAGATACTTTCAGTATGCGCTCTGGAATTAGGGCTAACAGCATTCACGTAGCAAACAGGGACACTAAACGTCTTAAAACTATGAAACTCCCAGTTGAGGTCTTTGTAAAAGCTGCTTCAAACAAACTGGTCAACTAAAGGTTCTCAGCCTGTAGATTTCATATCAAGAGTCTGAATCTGGTGTTGATAATTACACCATATTGTGTGACTTGATGGGACACAAACCAGGTCATAGAATCATAGAATCACAACGGATTGGAAGGGACCTCGAAAGATCATCTAGTCCAACCCGCCTGCAACAGCAGGATCACCTAGACCAAGTCACACAGGAACCCGTCCAGTCGGGTCTTGAACATCTCCAGTGAGGGAGACTCCACAACCCCCCTGACAGCCTGTTCCCGTGCTCCGTCACCCTCACCGTGAAGAAGTTCCTTCTCAGGTTGATGTGGAACCTCCTGTGTTCCAGCTTACAACCATTGCCCCTCATCCTATCACTACATGACACTGAGAACAGCCCAGTTCCAGCCTCCTGACACCCACCCCTCAAACATTTGTAGACATTAATGAGGTCACCCCTCAGTCTCCTCTTCTCCAAGCTAAAGAGACCCAGCTCCCTCAACCTCTCCTCATAAGGGAGGTGCTCCACCTCTTTTATCATCTTTGTTGCCCTACGCTGGACCCTCTCCAGCAGCTCCATATCCCTCTTGTACTGAGGAGCCCAGAACTGGACACAATACTCCAGGTGTGGTCTCACCAGGGCAGAGTAGAGGGGGAGAAGAACCTCTCTTGATCTGCTAACCACCCCTCTTCTAATCCACCCCAGGATGCTGTTGGCCCTCTTGGCCACAAGAGCACATTGCTGGCTCATAGTCATCTTGTTGTCCACCAGGACCCCCAAGTCCCTTTCCCCTACACTACACTCCAACTGGTCAGTCCCCAGCCTATACTGGTACCTGGGGTTGTTCTTGCCCAGATGCAAGACTCTGCACTTACTCTTGTTATAGCTCATTAGATTTTTCTCTGCCCAGTTCTCCAGCCTGTCCAGATCTCGCTGAATGGCAGCACAGTCTGCTGGGGTGTCGGCGACACCACCCAGCTTTGTGTCATCAGCAAACTTGCTGACAGTGCATGCCAATCCCTCATCCAAGTCATCAATGAATAGATTGAACAGGACCGGTCCCAGCACCGATCCCTGGGGCACTCCACTAGATACAGGCCTCCAACTAGACTCTGTCCCATTGACCACCACTCTCTGACTTCTACCCTGTAGCCAGTTTACAATCCACCTCACTACCCGAAAATCCAGGCCACACTGCCTCAGTCTGGCTGCAAGGATGCTGTGAGAGACCGTGTCAAATGCCTTTCTTAAGTCAAGATAGATGACATCCACGGCTCTGCCATCATCCATCCACCTGGTTATGCCCTCATAAAAGGCTATCAGGTTGGTCAAGCATGACTTTCCCTTTTGTGAAGCCATGCTGACTGTCCCTAATGACCCTCCTGTCCTTGATGTGCCTGGAGACAGCCTCTAGTACAATTTGTTCCATCACCTTTCCTGGGATGGAGGTGAGGCTGACCTGTCTATAGTTACCCGGGTCCTCCCTCTTTCCCTTTTTAAAGATTGGGGTAACATTTGCTATTTTCCAGTCCCTAGGCATCTCTCCCGTTCCCCAGGACCTAGCAAGGTCCAGGGAAACTTGTCAGGACAAACATGATAAAGTGCTGGAAGCTTCTGGAGAGAACTCCAGGAGACAGACTCTCCCTGACCCAATAATTTCAGTTAATGTCTATGAAACATTAGCTAAGTTCTGTTACAAACTATTTTATGTAGTTAGGAATACTTAACAGTATCAAAGAGACTAATATTAGACTCAAAGCATTACCTCCATGGTGATGTGACAGACTTCCCCCATTGGCAAGTATTTCTTCTCTAGCAGCCCTCTAAATTGGAAAGATAAGGTATTTATTGAACTGCAAAAGCACGAGAGTCTTGTTTTTACTGAAATGCTGTCAGCAACATACGTTTACACAGGTGCATCAGAAGTTTCAGAAGTAACTAGCGTACACAGTACTGGTAAACAGCTCAAGTCTGCAGATACATGTATGTGGGTATTTTCCACATTAAAGCAAAGACATTCCAAATAGCATCTGTTAGATCAGACCTCTTATTACAGAACAGAATATTCCCAGTAAGTGTCCCACTGCTGAAACTGCAATATGCTTGTGGCTGGACTGCTCACCTGATAGATGGTGAAGTGTCTAGTGAAAAGGAAATCACAATAAAGAAGTTTGAAAACATGTTCCCTGGAGTGATTAAAAATCCTTAAGATCAAAGCTGAGACCCAAGTCTCCCAAGATTCTGGTTAAGGAAGTGAAATATTTTACAACAGCAAAATATTTTAGTGGGTGACGTTTATGGTACAAATTAAATTTAGACTTTTCTGTGAAACAACTTAACACTTTCAAGCTCTACAATCTTCCTTCCCATCCAGCTCTGATTAACAGTTGGACAGCTTAAAAGACAACAAAAAAGCTTTCCAGAGCATGAGCATTAAGGTGGAGTTTTTTTCGTAAAAGTGTATTGTGATTGTTTGGGGGCTTTTTTAGAAATAACATAACACCTATCTGGTTAGAGTTTTTTTTTTTCTCATCCTGCACAGAGTTTGTATACTTGGTAGGCAAGTTCACTTTGCTAGGTTACATTTAGTCATCTGCAATGGAAGGCAATCCAGGCAACAGTACTGCTGTTTCTTGGAACTAGTTAACATCTCAGCACTAATAAAGATTCATTAGATAAGCTCTCAAGTATTACATTCTCCTATGTCCTAGATTCAAGAGAAAGGAAGACTCAAGAGATTGTAGATAAAGCTTTTAATCCACTGGTGAAATTGGGGAAATCTCTAAAGAATAAGCAGAATAATGACATCCTAGTCTAAATTATTTTCCAAAGACCTGTTAGCAACTCGTATGCTGAAACAGCCTATGACCAAAGCCTTACAAACTTTTGCTATCTTTCCTGCAAAATTCAGTTAGCTTGGCCAGTGGGTTCACTACATATTACGGTACATCAGCTGCTCCCTCTTAACTGTTGTTCACATACACCTTACCTCAATTTGTTCATAGACATGAATAGGATCACTAATTCCTCTGTAGTTAAAGGCAAAGTAGAAGTAGACACATGCACCTGCATCGTATGTCTGTGTCACCCTGTTGAAGAGAACTACATTACAAAGGAAGTTTCGTGGTGATTATCTAACCATATCAGATAATGCACAAAAGTTACATTACTTTAAAGGTGGCAGCTCCTTAATAGTTTTGTGTCCTTTTTGCTTACTTCCATGAGTGACTGAATGTTATGATTTCAGAGTTGAATTTTAATCTGTTACACTTGACTCTTGTGCAAAGCAAGACCACAGGTCAAGACTGGTCAAGTGCTAGTAATCCCTTGAATTAGTCACTCTTACATGTAATCCACTTTCAGATTAAAGAGGAAGGTGAAGATTACAAGTGTTTGTAACAGCATTACTAGATGCATGTTACCTGCCAGCTAGTGAGTTTAATGACCTGTTCCTTAGTTCTGATAACCAAGCACTCAGGAAAAATTGTTTAGATTGCTGCACAGCTTACCTGCAGGTAGAAAGAGGTGCAAACTGAACACCCTTTTCTTTGCATTCTCTTACTATCCTCTCTTTTACATTCCTACACAGGTCCAAAACCCTGTAACAAAAGACATATTAAAACATAATTTTAGTATATGGTTTTATACAATTTCCTGAAAACTACAATTTCAGCAATGTTTTAAAAAAGCATAGTGCAAGAAAGCAGAACACTGCCATTTAGAACCACTTTTAGCTGGATTAGATTTTGTTCTACAAACAGTCCGCCACCAAGAATTCCCTACGAGTCCTTTTTCCATAGATCTCCCAAACAGCGATTTCACTCGGAAGCAGAGAATGTGGCGAAAGCCCTTTTCTGTCAGAAATACGAGTTAGAAGTTTTCAACAAAAAAATTGAAGTTACCTACTTCTCTATGTCTTTACCTACTTTCTCAGCAAAACAGTCTCAAATTATTGGCATAGTTGACACATGCAGCTCACCCTAGAAACCCTCAGAACACTGAGGCTTGTATACTCTGCTAATGCCATACATGTGGTATGTTGCAAGGCCAAAACTGGGAGATGCTACTTCAGCTGCACACCAGTTTGCCAGTTTGAAATAGTTCTAATCAGGCAATGAGCTATTAAACCTTGTCATGAACCATATCTTGTTTTGCCCTACTTCTTCCTTCTAGGGCACACTCAGGTGCATCCCAAGGGCTAGAACAACTGAAATAAATCACTTCTTCAAATTTCTGTTTCTTCAGTTGTATGTTCTCCCATGAAGGTCTGCAGTGCTATGCTGTACAACTCAGCTTAAAAGACATTTTACACAGATTCAAAGCTAATTTGCAGGTTGACAGAAGTAATACACAAGAAAAGTATCAATTTTGTGAATAAGTAACTAGAGATAAACTATTTTATTCAAGTGACTTCAACTTGTCCCTGACAATGTAACTGGTTGGAAAATTTAGAGCCCTTAGGAACCAAATTAGAAAAGGTTTTGAAAACACTTACTTTGGCACGGACAATTAACTTAATTCTTACATAAAAGTTCTTCTGAAATGAGGGAGAGGCAAACAAATTGGTAACTAAGAAGTATAACTCTAAATCCCTAAAGTAAAAAGCAATTTTGCTTTACAATTTTCATCAGATTTTTGATACCCATTGCAGATACCACCACACCATTTTTCAAAGCAGAGGCTGGAACTTAACCACTGCCACTAAACTCAGTAAGGCCTGTCCATGTAAGCATAAGCTGCATATTTTCAACTTTGTATTAAGCACTGTAAAGCTTTGATTCAGATCACTCAAACCTCTTAAGCAGGATCTTGACTTACCAAGTGGCCATAAACATCCAAACTGATTTAAATATATTAAAACTCTGTTTTGGTCATGTTACAGTCAAATGTTTCTGAACCATAGACTATAGATAAAATAAACTTAGGTTAAAAAATTTTTAAGAAAACCTTAATTGGGAGCAAAAGTTGTTCTTCTCAGTTTTCTTTTCTCTGCATTTATTGGGAAAGGAAAAATCCTATTTTCTTTATCTTGACTACAAGTTTTCTGTTTCAAATACACCACATGTGGCAGCTCAATGCACAACAGTTAAGTCATTGTTGTCCAGCTTCCTAATTTGGGCAATTTCAAGTTCTGAATTTGTTACAGTAAACTAAGCTAAGTAGAAATATCACCCCATGCTGCCTACACTGCATTTACAAAACCCTGACACGTAGTTTACCACCAGCTGTGGCAGGAACATATAGGTGCAAGACTTGAATCACATCAGGGAGCCTCCAATTAAGCACAAGTTAGGAACAGTTGGAATGAAACCACCACCAAGTTTTAAACAATGGAAAGAATAACCAGAGTTTACCTATCCCAAGCAACAGATGTCTCAAATGATTCTCCGATTACATAGTAATCCAGGCCCAGGTCCTGATAAACAGCAACAGGAAACTATCAGTAACATTCAGCATCAGCACCTGGGGTTCTAGCATATGCTGCACATCAAAAATCAAGCTACTTTTTCCTCATGCAAACTAACTCAAGTCTATTCAGCAAAAACATCCATCTGTCCCAGTAACATGAGTTTATAATTATGGAAATAAGGATAGCTCTTTGAAGACAGACGACAAAACATGTTGATGTCATGGATATAGTGAGACAACTTGTCACACTGCCAGTATGCCTGTACTAATCAAATATTTGCATCGCTATAACATCGCGCCAAGAATTCCACTGTGGTCACCAATACAATACCTAATATTTTTACTTTAAATGCAATTCTATGTGGGTAAAGCAAACATTTTGCTTGTTTTACATACAGCCTGCCAAAACAAAGGCAGATTCAGCTATCTGTCCCTCACTAAACGCCTAGCATTCTGGATGTGCATACTAGTCTCCAAGAATTCTCTCTCAAACAGTAAGACTAAAATTCGTAAGAACAGCTGCAGCAGTTCAGAGTACAGTTCCATTTGTACTGAAATTTTGATTTCAATCACAGCCAAAGCTGATACCCAAAGAACAACAAGAGCATATGACTGTTTCAAGTACTCCCCCAGCCTCTGATTAGACTCATTAGACTCAACCTGTAGATTTACAAGTCTGATCTGGCTTATTTAACGGCTAGTGGATTCTTCGAATCTCATTTTCCCCACCCTTTATTAGAAACTATTTTCTTAACAACGTTTCTGAGGGTGTTTTGATGAAGTTCCATGAGTGAACACTAGGCAGAAAAAAAAGAAAGGGATACAAGCTCTATGGGAAGTCTGAGGTATCATCTCAGGCAACCCACATTCAGATTTCACAGAAAGCATCTTCAAAAAGACATCTTTTACTCTTTTAACAGGTGTTTCAGCAGGCAGACAAAAGGTAACTTACCCGAAGGTAAGCAATGACAAATGTCAGCATATATCCCCTCTGTCCATTATCTTCTCCTGCTGCCAAGCCACTGCAATTAAAGAGAATTTAAACAACTTTGTTGTTGTAAAGTAGTCACTGGCTTTCAAAAACAGTTTTTAAATTACTTTGACTATCAAACATGTCCAAGTTTGGCTGAACCCAAGTACTGTCATTTTAATTTGGTGGGTTTCTTGGCTCAAGGGAATGTGGAGTGACTACGGCAAGCCACGATAAAGCAGCTGGGAATTCCAAGCTCTCTCAGTTTCAGTATTAACCAGTAGGCAAGTCTTCAAACTGGTAAGACATTGAGTTTCTGGCTCCTCCTTCACTTTTCCCTCTGTTTAGGTAGAGACACCTGGCACTGGACTCAGTGCAGCAGCCATCTTGTCCTCAGAACATGGTGAATAGATTGGAACTTCAGAGATCAGTGGAGGGAAGGCTTTGCCTGCAATCCATTGTTTGCCAAAATGGAGAGAGCATCTTTCCCTCTTTTTGTGGTCTGTAGGAAACCGCACACTGGAAACGGAGGACTGGCTTGGAAGCACATGGAACAGGAACTGGACTGTAAAATGCCTGCTGATACAGAGGGATGTAGGCACAGACTGAACGGACTCCACGTTTCCACAAGGAAAAGAACTGGAGGTGTTTTCCATTTGAAGGGATGGAGATAACAGCTCAGCCCCGTTGTGTAAGAAAACGTGATTAATCTCTGTATGTCTTTGTGTAGGGTGAATTAAATAACCTTGTTTTTCCCCAAATCAAGTTAGTTTCCTTTTTTTTTGTCTGCAATTGATAAGTGGTTTCTGAACCCTCCTTATTTTGTTTTTGTTCATTAGCACATTAACTAAAATTAATTGGTTAATTTTGTCTCAGGATAAACTTTTGACACTAAGTTGTGTTTACATCAGTTGCAAATAACATTTCTTTACTAGAAATAAGAAGTTACCAGATCAGACCTTTAACTCAGTGTATTTTTGTTTTCACTCCACAAGAGATGAACAAAAACAAAACATTTGATGCCATCTTAAAATAACAGCCTTCAAACCACAAACTCTGTGTGTGAGCTGGGGAAACAGAACTAGACAAGTATATGCTTAATGTTCATTTACAGAAAGGCACGTATATGTATTTCTAGGTGTTGGATTTGTGCACTTGTATTCTCACAGGTTATGTGAGCAAAATCCCAGATGTGTTAAATGATGAGAATGGATAATAAAAAAGACAGCACTGAAGAAAAAGGGAAGCTTTGATTTTTATAGTTTTATCAAGTTAGAAGCATTATGAAAGTTTTCATTTTTAACTACTGGTTTCTGAGAACAAGAAAATGATATGTGTCTGTAGCCTTTGTAGAAGCTCCTATAAAACCAAGACACATGTATGGGGAAAATAAAAATCAGACATCCTGAAGGAGTAATTAAAGCATTTTAGACCATTAAACACTTTTGCCTTTTAGACCAGGTTGAACTATTAAACGCTTAACTAACAGCCTTAACTGAGCAGCACAGAGAGTAGTAACCTTTGATTATTGCCACTTCTAAGTAGTAAACTGAGAACATATCCATAAAGTAATCACGACAAAAATATGGTAATTCTGTTTTGCCCAGCTTCACATGAACAAGTTCTCGAAACGCATACCCAAACTTGCTGGCAATATCATAGACTTGCTTTTCATGCTGGAGAACCTTCTCTCTGTCACCTTCAAAGAGCAAGGTAGCTACACAGAGTACGTTGGGATCAAATCCTTTGAACTGCAGAGAGAAAAGAGATCGGCATATGTCAGTCTGTGTCGTAGAATACAAGCAAGGAGGTTTTACTTTTCTAATACACAGCACGTGCTCTGATTAGCAAGTGTTGTGGTAACTCAGAAAATATTAGAAAAAAATATTTCAAAAATTTACTCCTAGAACAAGTTTTTCCTTGACAAGACAAACATTTAAAGGCCCACTGAAAGATTATGCCCATCAGCATTTTCTCCTCTTAAAAAGCACAATAGATGTAACAGCTATCTATCTATCTATCTATGCTGAAGAAAGAACAGGTATTCAATGCTTTAAGAGAGAGACACATTCATAGTGTTATCAACCAATCCTATATTAAATCAGAAAGATAATTATGATGACCATAAATGTCACTGCTCTCAAAACAGTTGTATCAGCAATGCTGAGAAAAGCACTAAAGGAAAATACCTTCTGAACTTGTGGCAGGGAGCACATGCCAGTGGAAATGGGGAGAAAACTATTAAAAGTTTAATACTAATGCAGTGCAGGCATCTGTATGGCTTTGTTTCAGCAGTAACAGACATACCTTCACAACTGGTTGAGAAAGTAAGAGTCTCACTGATGTTCTACATATCTTTATTACAAAACATCTCTAGTGAACTACCACTGCTAAGCAGGATTCAGAAACAATGGAGACAAATATTAAGTTGCAACAAAGTTTAACACATTTTTTCCACACTTATAAAGGGTAGAAATTTATGATCTAGGATAATATTTTTAACATGTATATTATCCAGCTTTTTTTTAAAAAAACAGCTTTTCCCTTTACAGAGGTATTCATCTCTTCCAGCCTCTATCCTGCAAGCTTACATTAATAGTCCAGGAGTTCAAATCTATCCTTTATGCATAACAGCTATGCTGAGGAAAAAAAACCCTGTTCATTGCTATTCCTTTTATTATTCCTTTAATTTCAGAGCTTAACTGTACTGGAAGTTAACTGAAGGTCCCAAGAGGGTCTAACAAGCCAGCAAGGATGCAAAGATCTTGGAGGGGTTCAATCCTGCAGACAAATGAGCTCTAATCTGCCTGATAAGTCCTGGTCAGACGCACCCAAACTGGAATTTCTGAAATCAACACTGCGTTCTAACACAAATTACCACCATGAAAGCCACTGTGAAACTGAATATAACTCCCTAGGCAATAGATTGTCCTTATCTATTAGTTGTACAAAGAGAGAATAGCTAACTAAAGGAAAACAAAGTTAGTGTGCTAACCTCCAAGTACAGGAATAAGGATCTACTGAGATGGTACTTGCAGTCCTTTCTTGTTCTAGAATAACTTCTGTTTTATCTTGTGTGAATTCTTTTATCTATTCTGCCATCTTTTGGCCATGATGCTCACAGAACACCTTACAGCTCTCTTAAGCTTAGGAGGAACTCGCTACAGTGTGAACTAGTAGACAAATAACCTAGAGCACACACTCACGTATCAGTGAACGCTCCGAAACTACATGGAGGACATAAACAAAGTGCTAGCAGTTAAAATATTTAATGTAACAGAAGAATAAAGTGTTAGTCTGATGTGTCTGATACTCAGATGTTTATTTTTGTTATTTAATTTCTTACTGGAAGCAATTCACAGATGAAGAAAAATGGATCTGAAAAGCATGGTCCCTGCAATACCAGGGTCATTAAATTTGCTCCCTCCTCTACTCTTCTCTCTCATCCCAGCTGGGAGTTTCTCTGAAGTTGCAGTTGCTAATAAACACCAGGTGACTGAGCCCTGACACTGGCATACCACCTCCCCTAGTGATACAACGTCTCAGGAAGCAGTGGTACTCCTTGCTGTCTTCAGGAGCATGACTGTTTCAAACCAACTGCAATCTCGTGGCCACGACCTTTACTGCTTTAGATATTGCTGCACTACAGTAGGTCAGATAAAGAAGGTAACATTTTGGAGATACTTCTGAACCTACTCCCCAGCAGAATAAAGCCCCAAGACACATGACATTTCCTACTTCAGAAGCACAACAAGAAGCAGCAGAATCAGCACCAGCCACTCTCAAGCACTCTCTCCCTGAGGACATTCAGCATTATCAGATCAGAAACGAATACTTACTACCTCCTAGCTAAGAGTTATCTAAATGCAGGATGATGCAATCTTCTACATTTGAACACATTTGCAGGAACTCCCTAGTCAACTAATTTAGAGGAAAAAAATCAGTAAAAGGCTAAATTACTTAATACAACGCCTAAGCACGCATTTTAGCGCAAGACAGCTCTGGATTAGAAAGGGTATTCACTGGAATGAAATCCAGAACGCATGAGGAATTTATATGGATAACTCAGGACAAATATCTTCAGGTTCCCCCCAAAATCCTAATTCATTGTAATAACAAAACAGACCATGCCTTAACAAAACCTGTGAAGAGGAAGAGCTAGTAAGGCATTAGCCTCACTCCACCAATCTTTTAGCTGATGATCAGTGGTATGCAAGCTAGATAAATTGGTTCCAGTCTTGATCTGTCACTGACTCACTGTTAGACAAGGCACATTAATCTCATCTACAGATACCACCAGTGAGAACAGCTCTCATGGATAACTTCACACAGATAATATCCTTTTGGATTACACCACCTTGAGAATCTGAAGTTAATTGATACTACACATAGCTCAAGCTATTAACACTCAAGCTTAGCTGCATTAGAGACAGTGTACAGAAAACCCCTTGAATTTTATGAATAGCATGCAAACTTCCAAACAGTATCAAAGCCCAAATTTACCTTTGTGATGTAGAATTTTTTCAGTCCATCCAAAAATGATGTAAAAATAGAAGCGACTTGTGGTTTGAGAGCATGACCTTCAGCAAAAAGTGAAAACAGTTGTGTTAAGGCCAACAGTGCTCTTAAAATTCCTACTCTAAAGGGCAAATAAAAAAATGGGTTGGCAGTTAAGTTGCAAGAACCACTTAAAGCAATTTGATTACCATAAGTAAAGAGACTTCTCTCTGCTCATTTAGATGATTTAGGAAAAGTATTTTATTAAATTTTAAGAGGCATATGTACAGCTGTACACAAATATTTCACTTGCCACTGTCATTAAGGCTGCCCTAGTTCAGATCTTCACAAATATACAGCACACTGAAAAATTTAATAGACCACTTTGTTAATTTTTTGCACTACAACACTAATCAGTGATGCTTTTTTAAAGTTATGCCAAAACTAATGAAACCAAGTAAAAAATGGATCAAAGTCAGGAGTGAGGCAATTTCGTCCTTAACGGTTATGTCATTTGTGCAAAATTTCCTACATAAAGCTACTTGCTTCCTTAATCACACGTCAGGAACTGAAAGTGCAAGAATTCTGAACGTTTTTCAGACCTAACCTTTCATAAGCATGTGTAGCATTAAGTGTCTCAAGTACTATATTGCAGAACTGTCACCTCTGTTTCTTCACAGCAAAACAAAGCATCTCCAGAGTTTTAAACTGTCCAATACACTATATGTGAAGAATAGAAAGGCAGCAAAAATATCTGATGAATCTACATGCAGAGCGTGGCTCATTACTCAACTCTTGTAGCTGACACTGTTTTGATACTGTTTCCCCAAAGAAAGACAGGTTTCTGTTTCAGAAAGCACAAGCTGCAGCACATTAAGAATTTGAACTTCACAGAGCTCATTGTCTGCTTTGTTGAGCTCTGAGCCAAAGAGTAACCACCGAAAACATTCTTGATCTGCCAAAAAAAGTACAATCCTTGGAAAGAGGGATTCATCCAGGAAGATCCACATACTTACCAAACTGAAACTGTGCATTGTCAACAAGGCGAATTGATGCAGGAGCACATCTCTTGGGGGCAAAGTTAGACAAATGAGAAGAATAAGAAGTATGTAAGCAGTTTTCGTGACGAGCAAATTTTCATCTAAAACCAGCCAACAGAAACAGCATGCTTTGATATCAGAGAAATATGGCCAACATCAACAAAAAGGAATGACTAAGCTTCTTTTCACTTGAATAGCAAGTCACGTTATGTCCAGCTATGATGCATTGAGAATTTTCAGTTTATAAGCCAACTTATAAACCAGAACAGGAATAATCCAAAAGATTGTTGGCCTTCAAGTACCAGAAATTTTTCTAAATTGCCATGAACTCTAAAGACACCATACTTTATTATGATATTAAGCTTATGCTGCTATGTAATGAAAAGTACACACACATTGCAAATACATCAGAAAAGTTTGGCTGCTGTGGGTTAATGATGGCAGGCAGGTAAGCACTATACAATTGTTCATGTCCTCACCTGTGGAAGAGGGGAAGCAAATCAGATGGGAAAACTCATGGGTTGAAATGAAGACAGCTTGATAAGCAAAATGATAAAAAGACCCCAAAACAAACCAAACCAAAAGATGCAAAAAAGTAATCAATTAATCCTTGATCAATGGCAACCGCTGGAAGAGTCCTTCCAGTTTCATTGCTGACCATTATGTAATGTAGTAAGGAATATCCCATCAGTCAGTTTGGGTCAGCTGTCACAACTGTGCTCCCTCCCACCTTCTTGTCTAGTCCCAACCAATTTGCCAGTGGAAGGAGAGTGAGAAATGGACAAAGCCTTGACACCATGTACTGTACATACTGTTCAGTAAGCACACACTGTTCAGCATGGGTGTGTTAACATTTGTTTGGTCACCAGTACAAAACACAGCGTGACACAAGCTGCTATGAAAAAAATTAACTCCATCCCAGGTAGGCCCAGCAGACTACTGCTCTGCCATCAGACTGCTATTAAAATGTGCATCTAGGTCTCATCTGTACTCTACCCTGTACAGAAACCTGAAAAAGAGTAAGAATAGCTGTCTTCAATTTGGCCAGCTTCTAATCATACATATGCCTATGTTGTGGCCAGCAGTGTGGCCACCAGGTCGAGGGAGGTGATTCTCCCCCTTTACTCTGCTCTGGTGAGACCCCACCTGGAGGACTGCATCCAGTTCTGGAGCCCTTATTACAAGAAGGATGTGGAGATGCTGGAGTGAGTGCAGAGGAGGGCCACGAGGATGATCAGAGGGCTGGAGCACCTCTCCTATGAAGCCAGACTGAAAGAATTGGGGCTGTTCAGTCTGGAGANATTTTATGATTCTATGACCTGTGATGGCCATGTCCACTCATACTGGAATGTGTGCCAGAAGAATATGACAAAGACTGAATTTTCATCCAATCACACGAATATGCAAGTTCTCCTCTATCACTTGAGTGACACAGTCAAATCATACCACAAATCATACTATCAAGATATATTTGGTCATGTAATAGAACAAAAGAACATGACGACTTGAGAAAGTGAGAACAAGCTTAGCATTGTGGCGAGTCTGACATGAACACCACATGGGAAAAGCTCACCACACAGGTTGACAAAACAAGGCTGGATGAGTGTTTTTAAGACTACCCCACCCACAACCCGCAGCTTGATTATTCTTACATTAAATTAGACCAATACAGACTAGAAAACTTTTCAGACAGCAAACACTATAATTACTACCAAGTTTGATGCAAGGGACAACAGAGGAGCGGAATAAGCAGTTCAAGCCAAAGTGAGCAGTGAAACAGCAGCAGCAGCAGCAAAGATTTAAGAGATTAAACAACCCTAGTTGGCTAATAGTGCCTTTTTTCTCTTTTCTAACATATGCCCAGGTAAAAGACAAGTAGGCAGGTAAAAGACAAGTAGGCAGGTAAAAGACAAGTAGGCAGGTAAAAGACAAGTAGGCAGGTAAAAGACAAGAGCTCCTTAACTGACAACTGACTTTAAATATTGATCAGCCATATGATTAAACATTCCCAGTCTGCTTAGGTACCTTAACTAGATGAACAAGCACTAGTAGTAGAAGCACTGGCAAATGCTAGTGACTATCATACACACGACATTCACACACCAGTTTGAACAGTTGACTCTGAACACTAAGTCATTAATTTAGACCTATCACTGGCAAAAATGTAAGGCTGTGTTAAGTCTGTTATTAAAATGGTTTTGAAATGAGTTTTCCAATTTAGTGTCTATTCCACTATTTGTAGAAATTACTTGATACTTTATACACAGAGCAAACTAAACAGTTAGACTAAGGTAGTAAAAGAAGCTAGCCAGTGCAAGATTTGCTTGGAAGCACAGGCATGATGAAAAGCATCATACAATAATTTGAACATCATGTCTTCAGTTGTGCTACCTGAAATCACCAGACCACACTACTTAGAAGGCTCTATTTAAATACTTCCATTGCATTATTTTTATTCCTTTGCCACTTCAGAGTCATAATTCAACTGCCTTTTATTTTGTAACCCAATTCCTTTACACTGTTCCCTTACAGCCTTGAATTAATCTGAAGATAAAGCTCTCCGTTTACAGAGATGCAAAGCCACATTTTCTGTGCTAAGATATGCAAATAACTCACTGAAGAAAACACACACGCACAGTTTGGGTCAGAATATCAATCAAATGCAAAACAACAAGATGCCTCAGCTGCATAATTTCCAAAAGCCTCACAGATCATACACACTCACAGAGCTTATATGTCCAAGCCTTGGTTATCAATTGTCAGAAATACTAGACCATTAGGACACTTCCTTGTGTTAAACTGTTCTTGAGCAAAGTCAACATCCAGCTTTTCTTTACCTGTTTTGCTACTTCCCTTAAGCAGGCCACCCCTCTTTCAAAGTTGGGGAAGACCACAGAGCCGTATTTCTGGTATTCAGGGAGTGGCCGAATCTTTATCGTAACTTCAGTAACCACGCCGAGAGTTCCTTCAGGAAAAAAGGAAAACCCCAGTAAAATGTTGCAAGATGTACTTCTTGCAAGTTACCCAAGAGCAACTATTCATCACAATGTTTTAAGCTAAGTCACAAACACCAACAACTCAGTACTGCAATAGCAGGTCATTTATTCCTGGTTATTTATATGGTGAATTCTTACAAGATATCTCCTAACTCCTGATGTTTGTTGCTAGTTTTGTAGGATAAATCCACAGATCTGTTTTAAACACTATTTAGAGGTCATTCACTTCACAGTCCCAAGCTCTCAATGTATTTTACTAACACAAGAAGTTCACGCCTGCATAAAGCCACCCACAGACACACTGAAAGCCACAGCATTGAAGACTCTTAAATCTTAAATTACAGAAGCTGAAATAAGATGTGAAATGACTGTTTGTACCTTCAGATCCCATAATAAAGTGGTGGATATCCGGTCCTGTTGACATGCGAGGTACTTGACAGTTTTTCTCTACTATTCCTCTAGGAGTTACCATTTTTATGTGAATCACCTGTTTAAACAATAGTCAATGATTATAAATTCTAGCATTGAGCACAGATTCTTTTGCATCATATTTATTTTCTGCACAGCATATTAAGCTTGATGTAGTTCAGCTTTATTAACTTTAGACATTCTGTAGGCAGTCCCAAGAACTTTTGAGGCAGAACTCGAGATCTCTTACCAACTTATGCTTGATAAAGCCGAAATACAAAGCTTCATACAATTTCTATTACAAAGATATCAAGTATGAGTATTATGAAATAAACTATGAATATTAAATTTTCCATAAGGCATAGATAAGTGAGGCTAGAAGGCTGAGGTTCTTGACATGTTTTGCAACGTCATTTCTTCCTCTTTTGTTTGTGCACAAGCAATGTGGAGCTCAGACTTGTTAAAATCCTCCACTACTTTATACCAAGAAAGGCTAGGCTCGGGGGGTTTTTTAGTGAAGACTTTAAAATAAAAAAATTACCACATTTCACCTAATAGCTTTAAAACTTTGAAGTACAAGCAGCCAAGTCATTTTTATCCTACGGTGAGCTGTTCAAGAACGTCATTCTAAGTATTTTATGAATTGTTGATTATGCAGGACATGGATTTTAGACAAGTTTACATATCATGCCATCTAGATAAGAAGATTCCTCTGAAGGTAAAGAGTTTCCCAAAACTCTCTCACTGTGCCCTTTTGAAACTCCTGAGGCATTCTGAAACAATTTTCAACCCTATTTCCTCATAATGAAAATTTCAAGAGCTGTTTTATCATGAAGCTATGCTTCTATAATAGAAAAGACTTCTGCCTCACATCTTCCAGTACAACCAAAACGATACCACTCAGTAACACTTCAGGCAGCTAGGGACAGGTGACATTTTATAAACGTTAGTTGTTTTAGTTCAGAATTGCGTAGCTCCTGTCAAGCTCGGTGACTGACAGTAACACTGTACACAGATAAAGCTTGTCTGAACAACGAGCTGACTAAAAAGCCTGAGATGATGGGACTACAATACCTAGAGTGTGCAGCAGGAATGAAAGAAAAGAACCAGAAATGGCTGTGCTATTGTACAAACTATGAGAGAAAGCTGGTAGTTTGAAGGGAAACAAAACCTAAGCAATGATTCAATATACTCAAAGGGATTCCCTGAACAGGAAATCTCCGGAGAGCCAAGGGAGAACCGCTGAGGGTCAGAATCTCTCATGGGAAAAGCCAGAAAGCAGCACAGGGTGTGCAAACCTGGAAGCCTTTAAGGGTGAAACCAGAAGTACTGTCTAGACAGTGCCGAGCACCAAGAGCACCAGCAGCTTTAGCTGCTTCAGCCGCCAGGGGACAAAAAAATAAGTCAATAAAATAAGGTGACAACACAGCAGCAGAGGAGGGACCAGGCTTCAGTCAACACTACACATGGATGTGGGAACCCAAACAGAGGTGCCCCAACAAGATGAGGCTGCGCAGGTGACAGGCTGCCAAGAATGTAACACACATGTTCTCCTGGCTGCGCATGGTGCAAGCAGGTAGATTATCTCCTTAACCAAGCAGCACAGCTGCAAGATGAGGTTAAAAAGCAGCAAGTGTCACTAGAAAGGTTCAGGTGAGTTACAAGGGGCTGAAATAGAGGTAGACTGGTGGAGCCAGGCTCTGCAGTGTGGAGAACAGCCAAATAAGAGCCACGATCAGGAGGCCCACCACTGTATCCTGTAGTTCTCACATGGAGGACAGAAGCCCAAGTAGAAGGGGTGAGTGAAGCCAAGTGCAGGACTGTGCCAGAAGGGAAGCAACACCCTTGCCAGCCTCACCACCCCAGTTGCCAATGAGCAATAGATATAAACCCCTTTTGGAAGGCAGCCAGTCTAATAAGCATATAGAGGACAGGGAACCCATATCAGAGGTCCTAGCAAGGTTGCATAAATCCGGGAGGGTCTTCCAGTAATACGACAACCTCCTCCACAAAGAAGAAGAGAAGGGTCCTAGTAAATGGTGGCTTGCTCCTGAAAGAGACTGAGGGCCCAATATGCAGAGCTGACCCTCATCATAGGGAAGTCCGCAGTCTACCTGGAGCCTGAATCAGGGATATCACTAGGATGCTCTCTAACCTGGTGAGATCAGCTGACTGTTACCCACTGCTGGCCTTTGGGTTCTTTGAAAATGGCTGCTTTTCTAAGACACCATACTTGACAGGTACACATGGGAGATGTTTATATCAGAGGAAAAAAGGGTTCTGGTGGCAATTACAGAGACATGGTAGGACAGCT